>VKHH01007185.1:0-12193 GCA_015144975.1 Epipyxis sp. PR26KG | reverse complement strand
CGACAAATCAACCAAGTAGTCAACCAACTTCATCGCCTACTTCGAATCCAAGTAATTCACCATCGGATCAACCATCATCTCCACCTTCACTTCATCCTAGTATGCAACCCAGTATTCAACCATCAAAAGTTCCTACTTGTCTACCAAGTATTTGTCCATCTTCAATCCCATCATCGAATCCAACAAAGCAGCCTTTGTGCTTCCCTACAGTTCCTCCGTCATGCCAACCAACAATTTATCCCTCTAGTTCGCCTTCATATGTGCCATCTGAAAACCCAACTGCAACACCTTCAAGTCAACCTTCCAATAATCCGTCTTTGCAACCCACCAGTGAACCATCATCCCATCCTTCTACCCAACCATCAAATCAGCCGTCAGATACACCAACTAATCAGCCTAGTATTCCACCGACAAATCAACCAAGTAGTCAACCAACTTCATCGCCTACTTCGAATCCAAGTAATTCACCATCGGATCAACCATCAATACAACCTTCATCTCCACCTTCACTTCATCCCAGTATGCAACCCAGTATTCAACCATCACAAGTCCCAACATGCCATCCTAGTGTTGCTCCTAGCTTGCAACCGTCGTCACAGCCATCCGAATCTCCCTCAAATATGCCATCATCGACTCCAACTATACAGCCAACATGTGATCCATCCGAGCAACCTAGTGTAACACCTTCTCAGCAACCATCAGTAAGTCCGAGTGTTTCTCCAACATATCAACCTTCATTGCAACCGTCTTCTTTTCCAACAAGTGCTCCAACAGCTCCTCCTACTAATATTCCCACTTCAAACCCTTCCTTTCAACCAAGTAGTTTACCAAGTTTGCAACCGAAGAGCGCTCCTTCAGCAAAACCAACTGTTAATCCAACAATTATTCCTACCGAACAACCTTCAATGCAACCATCTTTAAAGCCAACCATCACACCTAGTTCAGTTCCTTCTGCTTTGCCGTCACTTCAACCTTCAGCTCAACCATCTAACCAACCGCGAGCTTACCCAACTTCATCTCCAACTTCCAATCCAACAGCTTCCCCAACAAATTTACCTTCCAATGAACCATCGTCTGCTCCATCATTTTCACCATCTTTGCAACCATCTACTGCGCCATCTAGTTGTCCTTCAATTCCTCCGTCCGCATATCCAACTAAACAACCTTCGGCAGAACCCTCGGTTCAACCATTCGCAATTCCTTCACAACAGCCAAGTGGTCAACCAACATCTAAGCCAACACAACAGAAAACGTCATTTCCCACCGCCAGTCCCTCTAATCAACCAAGTCGCAATCCATCAATCATGCCGTCTATGCAACCAACTGGATGTCCAACTCTTTTTCCATTTGCAAAACCAACTACTTCACCGTCTTCATCTCCGTCGAATAAACCGTCAAATAATCCCTCAAGCAATCCTTCACAGAATCCGACTCATCAACCATCTTCAACTCCAACAATACAACCTTACAGTTATCCAACCACTCAACCTACTGGGTATCCTACAGTTAGACCAAATGTTCGACCAACCTCTAGTCCCAGTAACTATCCAACAATTCATCCATCAAGTCAGCCTTCCTGTCATCCTTCACTAGAACCTTCAACACAACCGACCTTGATGCCTTCTCTTCAACCTTCTGTTTCGCCATCGTCTCATCCAACTCACCAAACTACTATAAATCCTACAATGCAACCATCTTCCTTCCCTTCGAATTTACCTACTTCTACACCTTCTCAACAACCAACGATATCGCCAAGTGTTCAACCATCCAGTAAACCAACAATACAACCCACAAATTTTCCGACTAGTCCAACTACACAACCTACAACCACACCATCAATTCAGCCATTGATGTCACCAACCATGCAGCCAACGTTAAGTCCCAGCAGATCACCATCTCTAAATCCCACAGGGACTCCATCTTTCCAACCTTCCTCTCAGCCGTCCTCTAGTCCGTCAAGACAGCCAACTGCTTCGCCTACATCACAACCAAGTGTTAGACCAACATCTAGTAAACCGACAAGTTGTCCAACTGCTGCGCCTAGTAAATATCCAACCACAACTCATCCAACTCGCGATGGTGCAACAAACTCTCCAAGTAATCATCCTTCTTCTTTTCCAACAATAAATTACGCTGCGTATATTAACCATCCCACATACATCAACTTTCGCAACAAAATTGAGTCTTTTTTACTTGTTAACAACAGTTTTAGTTTTGGAATCTATTATTATAAAGGACGTTTAGTTCGTGGAAATGTGGAGGCATGGGATAATTTTTTGTTCAATGAAATTTATCTTCCTTATGAAAATATTATTTATTCCACCCTAAATATTTATATTAATAACTATCGATTTGCATTGAACAAAACTGATGTCATAGAAGCATCTTGCCACGATCCAAATATAATTTCAGGATTAATCTCTGCAGCACAGATTGGAGGCTATTATCAAGGTTATTGCGAATTCAATACTTGGAAAACTTTTTCATGCAATGGAGTAAGAATTATGTGTATTAATTGCAAGACAAGTTGTGCTCGGTCTGTGATTTGTCCAGGACAATCATTCATTCTTAATCCCACAAGCACTTGCTCTTCAATTGCAGCTTCTTCAGCGGTTATTAATGCGGAATATATAGAGTTGACTTTGTATCCTGCATTTCAGTCCAGGCTCAATCTGACTTCAACTATTGGTTCTATTAATGTATTCGCAAATATCTCCCAAGGTGGAAATATATATTGTGGAGCTCTTAGCGATACCGAAATACTCACGTCTGTTTCGTATCTGAATGTCAATGGATTCTCCGCCTATTCTTCTAACGGTGGAATAGTTGAAATCGTGATATCTAATTTGACCCCATTGACCAATTACAGCGTGTATTGTTACACAGATGATTTCAGTCAAAATTCGATGCCAATTGAAATTACCCGCCTTTATAGAGAAACAATTGCGACAAAGTGCTGCAAATCAATCGACATTGCTTCAGTATCTAACTTCCTCTATGAATACGATTCATCTGTTAGTCTCGCTTCAGAATCTCAATTCGAGCTTGCTTTAATTGGATATCCGACTGTTACAACAACCATTTCATTAAATTTATTCCCCAAAAGCTGTTCGATTATAAGTACTTCATCCAACAATGATTATTATGTTGTTCCTTCAACGATTGTGTTTTCTGCTAAAACAAAGGATCTCAACAGGAAATTTTTGATAAGAGCTCGAGCTGGTTGCTATAATGTTGTTGCTTTTTCTAAAAAAGGTGACTTCTTCTCCAATGCTTCACTTTCTGTCACTGTTTATCCTCAAAGCACGATACCTAATCCACCTAAAATGACAAACGCTTCATTTTCTTCTGATGGATCAAGTGTTGTTATTGTGTTCGATTCACCAACAAATATGGCAGCAAGCACCATTTTATTATATTTCGGATTGTTTAATTGCTCTTCTTTGCTACAGTTTTCAGGATGTGGGTCAACTGAGTGTAAATGGTTAAATTCTTCAGCTTTAACAATCAACATACTGGATGTCACACCTCATCCTATGCCAGGTGATATAATAAGTTTGTTGCCTCGCCGAATTAAGCGAGAATGTACTGGTTCTGTTTGTGCCAAATATTCGTTTTCATCAAAAGCATCAATTTCAGTTTCTGATCCAATCAGTCCAACAAAAGTTATTGCTTCGTTGAATGCCCCAAGTACAATATCTTATTGCTCGGATCTCCCGCTTGATCCAACTGCTTCTATTGGTAACGGTGCAAACAACTGGAATTTATTAACGTGGTATGTTGATAATTCACCAAACATCATTGATTATTTGAATGAAAATTTTAACAACACGAAGAGTATTGTATTCATTCCTTCTAGCTTTCTCTCTGCTGGAGTGAGTTATCAATTTAGTATCACCTTAACCAACTCTTTTCTACAATCTGCGGTTGCTCAAACCAAAGTGTATGTTAGTACATCTGCTTATGTCCCATCAGTTAATATTTATGGTACCTTAAACACAGTATATTATCGAGGAAATGAATTAAAGCTTTATGTCAATCTGAATCCCTCCTACTGCAGTAATAATTATTCTGTTCAATATTCTTGGAAATTATACAAGGGATTCTCATATTTGTCTCATATCACTTCCAGTTCCCTTGACCCAAAAGCGTTTATTTTGAAGCCATACTCTCTTAATGCTTCAACAGATTATTCAATACAAGTGGTTGCAACAGCATCTTCACAAAATTCAATTGTTGCCAAATCTTCGAAATCATTTCCTTTGCGCTTTGGTCGCAAAGGTGTGGTGGCTCAAATAGCGGGTGGATTCGTACAAACTGCTCAAGCTAATTCTACAACCATACTGGATGCTTCAACGAGTTATGATCTGGATGTCCTTGAGGAATCATTGTCGTTTCAATGGTCTTGTGTAGTTATGAGCCCAGCTTTTGGAGCTGCATGTCCAAGTTTTGTGGATTCTAAAGCTTCCTCTTTGGTTATATCAACCGTCACAAATTCCTTGACAAGCAATTTTAGTGTGTCGGTATTTGTGACTAATAGATTTGGTTTCAGTGATACTTTCGCTTGTGTATTGGTGATCGTGAGTGATATAATTCCTAATCTTGATTCTCAATTCCCTTTCAAAATTGTCAATCCTTCAGATAAGTTCAAACTGTCAAGTTTGATTCGTTCGTCAGGCCCGATTGTGGCAACATGGTCACTACCAAGCTACCCAAGATTGAATCTAGCCACAATTGCTTCATCTCCCGTTTCATCAGTATTACCCAATGGGACATCAATATTTCAACTTTCTATAATGGAAAATAGTTTAGTTTCTGGCTTAACTTATCAATTTGTTTTGAAAGCTGGATATATCAAAAATGGATTCACTAAAACTTTCGGCTTTATAACTGTCAACGTTGTTGTGAATACTCCTCCTCAAGGGGGACAGTTGGTTGTTTCTCCAAAATTTGGTGTCGCAATGAATGACTCATTCAGTTTAAAAACATATTTTTGGACTGACGCAGAATCAAATTATCCGATCGTGTACACTTTCGGATACTATGTATTGTCTCCAGACGAACTTCTCTTGCTGAGAACTAATAACTTGGTACCGTATGCAGTTTCTTATTTAGGCGAAGGGTTGTTATCAAGCAAATATTTTATCACTTGTGTAGTAATTGCAAATGACACATTTGGTGGTGTTTCTAACTCAACAGCGAGAGTAAAAGTCTTTCCAATAGACATACTATCCATTCAACTGTACACCTTTTCGCTCCTTCAATCATTTGTGAGCCAAAGTGATTCTTCTTCAGTATCGCAGATTATTAATGTGGCAACAGCAGCTTTGAATAAAGTTAATTGTTCTGTTCCAACAATATGTTCTAAATTGAATCGATTCGATTGTAGTTCGACACCAAAAACTTGTGGTAATTGTTTGAGTGGTTTTATTGGCGAGTCTGGTCATTCGAATGGTTTGTGTGGATCATTAACTTCATTATTACCACAAGGCGCAAACTGTAGTCGTAATAGTGATTGTACCACTGGTAATTGTCAAAATAAAATATGCTTGATACCTTCCAAGCAATGCCCTGGGAAATGTAGTGGACGTGGTGTATGTCAATTTCGCGATAACAATAACCAACTCCTGAATAACTGCAATGCTGGTGACTATTTATGCAGTGCAAATTGTGAATGTAGTAGTGGTTTCTTTGGTTCTGACTGTTCGTTAACTTTCGCCCAGTTGACTCAACGACAGAAATTCAGAGAGAATTTATGCTTTTCTTTACTACAGAATTCTGGTATTCAAGATTTGAATTCTATGACAATTTTTAGTAAAGCAAGTTCAGTGATAAGTTTAATGTCAGATACTTCTCAAATTTCGGATAAAGGCTTATCATATTGTGCCAATGCTTTGATTGAAGCTGTGAAGTCTGACCCGAGCACTGCTTGTGCTGATACTGTGTTCCACTCACTCTCTTCCCTCTTGGACATGAGAAATATTCCAGATAATTTGAGATCAAATATTTCAGATGCAGTTCAACTGTTGATTGAAGGGTGTCAATCAACTTTTTCATCTGGCGAATCATTATCGATAATTGCAAATAATTTGCGGTTTAGCACAACTCTTAGAAATAAAAACTACGATCAGCAATTATACTTAGAAACGCCTTTGAGTGCATTTGAGCAGTTGGTTGGCATTAATAATGATAAAATAACGTTTCAAAATATATCATTTGCGAAATCAACATCATTGGGGATAGCTTTGAAAATATTCAATTCAAACCCTTCTGAAGCGGGTTTTAATACATCAACGATTGAATTGAAGACAAATCAATACGATGCATTTCAAGTAAGAAGATCCTTGGCGGATAGAAGTGATTCATCTTATAACTTCACTGTGACCCTTCACAATAAACAAAGGATTGATTACTATAATTTAGATGTAAATAATACGATTGCTTCATGTAATCGCTTGAGTGATTCATCATATGAGATATCTTATCAGTGTCCGAATATTCCGGCTCAGAGTTTGATGTGTCCTCAGAATAATAAAGGGTACTATAATATTACTTGTGCTGGTTACACTATGATTGCTTCTTGTTTGGCATGGGATGGGACAGCGTTTGAAGACGGAACTAAGTGTCGTGCGATCAGATATACACCTGATAATACAACATGTGAGTGCTCTTCTACAACAAGTAGCAATGATGGCTTAGACAAGCTAGCATCAGCTTATACAATACTAAGGACCCCTACCATTATCGTCTTTAGTTATTATCCTAAATCAAAGCAAGAAACAAGTAATATTGTGTTCGGAACCGTGGTAGCATTGTACGGCTTAACTTTGTTATCATTTTCTATATGGTTCTTCGCAAATCAATCGCAGAAAAAGCAAAAGATATCTCCAGTTCCTATGAGCAATCTCAATCAAGACACTCGCACATTTTTGAAATATTTCTCCGAAATTATACCTATCGAGTTTCAACAAGGTAGCTACTTGCATGCTTTCATGGTGGGTGTGACAATTGATCATGGTTGGTTTAAAACTGAGGCATTCTCCAATCATATTTATGCAATCGTTCCGTTTATTTTCGATAAGTTGATAACATTCTTATTCTATTCCACAATAGTCACTGAACTTATCAACGCTGACAATGGCTATTGTGAATCAAAACAAACTCAAAATTCTTGCGAAAATCACAGAAATACTTTCACACAAAGATTCGAATGTGAGTGGAATAACGGGTCGGAATCTTGCAGTTTCATCAGCGCAAATTTGACAATATTTTTTCTGTTTTATTCGATGTGTGGGATTGTTGTGTTATCAATGATAACTAACAAGTTTTTGGAAATAGCTTACTTTCAATGTTTTAAGCTGATAGCAAAATCGTCATTTAAAAAGAAGGCATTCAATAATAACAATTCTGAAAACCAGTCGTACCATTCTGATGAATTCGCCATCTGCCAAACAAAACAAATGAAATTTTGGTTAGCTGCAAAATTGAGGAAGCTTCAAACATTGGATTTCATGTCTCAAGCGGATGAATTAGAGTTGATTGAAAACAGTTTTCAAGATAGACTGCCATATCCTGACTCCATTATATTCGGAATAAATAATCGCAATAGAAAATGGACTCGCTATGACTTGGTTTCATTTCCTTACACACCTCAAGATGTGGCTCCGTTAATGAGATGGAGCAGAATGAAAACAGATCGATTAAAGGCAATGATCTCCATCACTTTGCATGAAAAAGAAGTTGAAAATTTGTTAGCTCTAGACTTTGCCATTGATCTGTTGCCTATTTCTTATCAGTTATTTCTGAGGCGCCTTTTCTATCGTCAAAAGGTCTACATTGATAGTAGAAACACTTCTTTAATGATAAGATTTAAACATGTATTAGCCATCGTTTATCTGGTGTCACACACTTTAGGATTATCTTATTATGTGTTTAATTCCAGCCTTTATTTCGGAGTGAAGTCTTTGGTCTATTGGTTAGTTATATGCTTCGGGTCGATATTTTTGGATTGTATAGTTGTTCAGTCGTTGAGAGTGATGGTGAAGCACTTACTGTTGCTAAAATCGATTGTATTGCCTCACTTAAGCATAGTTTTGAATCAATTGACCACTCGGAGTCGATTAGCTATGATAAGATCGTTTGGATTGATAACATTAAATTCACTAGTTCATCATTTGAATCCTTCTGTGCGAGTTGCGAGGTCTTTACCACACCTACCAATCTCGCGGTTCCTTCTTTCTGTCATAGATAATGACGTCGCAATGGTCAGTAATAAATCTAAATTTGTCGCGAAATTGGCTGACAAAATGGCTCTCTTTTGCTTATCGAAAATATTATTTTGGATTCCAAGTCTCGCTTTAGAATTGTTGATTGAATTCCTATATACAGCCTCTTCCTTATGCTTGGTTCTAGGAGTAATAGAGCTGTTCCTAATTAATTACTTTGTATTTGGAGCTCTTATGATATTCATTTTCGTCCTGATTCCAGCTGGAATGATGATTTGGACTGTGTGTTTGCAATGGATTTCAGCAGCAAGAGATGATCAAAGTGAAATTAACGAATTTGGAACGGATACTCAACAAATCTTCGCTAATGTTGGCGACATGAATGTCCCCGTTACCGTGAATCAACGGATCAAACCGACAAGGAACAGCCTGTTTTATCACAATCGTCAGTCGAAATACTTGTCATCTTCAGTCCATATCGATCACTATGATAGCTATGTTAATGATGAGCCTCACAATGGCTTCGATTTTAACAATAAGAATGCTAGGTTTTTATATGAAGAAAATAAACTTGACGAAATTCAAAGCTATAATGGTATCAAAGCTGCTCAATCAAATTCAACGGATGCTGATGACTTGTTTCTAGGAACAATTAAGAATAGTAATACGAACAATTCTCATTACTCCGACCTTGTTCAAACTAACTTGATGACTAGGAATGGGTTGATTAAAGTCAAGCCTGACAGATATCACGATACTTCTGTGATAGACTATGAGCAATCTCTATATCGCCCGAGACACGGAGCGGCGAAGAATAACTTCTCATCGATGAATGAGGGGAATAATGATAGCAATAATACCGAGCATCAGAATCGCATCATTAAGAAATCTATTCGCAAATCTCGAAACAAGAATTGTATTCCTACCAACGTTATGATGGATCTACAACTCCAAAGTCAGAACAACTATGACGGATTCTATTTACATAGTGATCAGCAAGACCAGGATGTGTCTATTCCATCACTCACACAGAGACAGCGCCGCAGATCATTAAAAAATCAAAATTTGGAAGTGACGAATGGACCTGGTCACCAATTAACAATGACACATGGCAATAGTAATGGTAGTAGCAATGGTAGCAATGTACAGCTAAGCAAAGATTATTATGATCAAATTTTGAAATCTGACACTGCTTATGCTAGAACTTCAGTAATTGACATCTTGGCTAATGTTGAAGATCATCAGAGCAATGAATTAAGAAATAATTACAGGAACAGCAACATTAATCCTGTGAATACACCTACTTACTACAAGAATTATTATGAGCGGGCTGGACCAGGAATCGACAATTTTCCACCGTCTCCAAAGAGACAAATCTCGGTGGTTTCGTCAGGAACAGGAAATGACGAAGTTGTTCAAGTGATAGGAATTCCAAGACTCAATTTTCCTCCCATGTTTTCGTTTGATGAAACCAATTAAAAAATATCACGTGTCTTAACTTGAAATAAAAATAATTGGTGTCAATTTCATTCAGAAAATATTATTTTATCAAAAATAGGGAATGGATTGTAAATACTACGTATGAAATACTCGAGATTTTCATACGATTCTTTTATGTGATTGCATGGTTGTCAATATAGAAACAAATCGTTTCATTCTTAATTAATTCTTAACACACTCCTTAATTTGAAGCTTTTGCGGACTCCTTGCCTTTCAATCCTAATAAATTATGAAGTTAATTGGGGCCACTTATTAGATAAGGCTGAAAATAACGTTTCTCGCTATTATAATTATTTTCATACCTTCGCTCTTGTATTGTAACACTTGTAAATCAATTACGTTAAATTCATATCTAACTATCATTTTTTCGAGATTAATCATTCATTAATTAGATGTTATGTGGTAAAAAGGGGCTCTTAAACAGCAATAATATAAGTTCGGGGCAAGTTAGTCTCGAACAAGATCTAGTAGCTTTTCTACTCATTGACATTAAAAATTTCTTATTTGTCAAGATCGATTTTGCAAACATAACAATACTTATTCAACTGGAATAATGAGTATCCCATATCTTATACTCTAATTTAACATGCATTCTAAAGCTATATGGAAAATGGATTCAAAATGTTCGACTCCAACTTCTATAATTTTGGTTTAAAGTATGATCGTTTAATTCACTACTGTTTTACTATCGTTGTTCTCAATAAATGGAATAAATACGAAATCCGAATTGCCTCATTGGTGATAATACGAAGAATAAGATCAACCTCTTTGATATTGGAAAGGTTTTCTGTTTTGTATTCCATATAGTATGACTTAATTTTTAAATAATAATAGTTTTGTTACACTTAACAATACAATAATATCATAATAAAATTAATTTAAATTAATTGTTGATTGCATTCAAATCATAATTAGTGGAACGAAATTAACAGGTGACAGGTAAACTAAAAAATATAATTTTTAGTTTTATATCAAAGAAAATATTGGAAAAGCTAGTAACTATTGCTTTACAATTTTCATCATTTCTATTTTTTTCATTAAAATAAACAAAATTAAAAAATAAGAAAATGTTTTGCTTCCTTAAAAAATATAAAGGGAATCCAACAATAATCATAATAAAAAATAATACAACCATAATTAAATGATAATAAGAAATTCAATAAGGACAGTAGTAATAAATATAATTTATAAGCTAATGGTAAATATTATATATATACTACCAGGAATTTTTAATATCTCTCTCATTTTTTTGTTTTTAATCTCTCTCCAATTCTCAAAGCTACTGCATTATCGGCAATTATTATTGCCAATTTTTTTCTTTTCACTTCCATTAGCGAAATAATCTGTACATCTTCCATGTATTTTGACAAGTCCTGAAAAAAATATTAAAAAAGATAACTAACCAATAGGAAGTAGTTTTAACAATCTAATTATTATGTTCTTCACGAAACAGCAATATTCACACATATTATTTCAAAAATATAATTAAAACATTTGATTATTTATTACGAAACTTGAAGAGGAATTTGATCTAATAGTGTCTTGACTACAGATTTCCATACTTTCTTCGATAGACAGTTGATTATCTTAAATGATTTCCTTTGAATCGGACCATCGACAGGCTTATCGACAAGTAAGTTATTCTTCAAAGCTATCCCCCTTTGTTGGATTCGTCAATTCCTTGGATAGGGCAAAACTATTGATAAAAATATATTATATTTTTTAAATAATAATAATCACTAAACAAAGATAAAAGGATATTTTTTCACTCAAAAACTAATAATAATAATAATAATAATAATAATAATAATAATAATAATAATAAATTACTTGAGATGCAAAATCATTAGCAACTGCTGTACCATATCTTTGTCTAAAGTTTGAGATGAAGTTCTAAAATACTCAGCTGCGTCGAGAGAAATCTCTCCAAAAGCCATGTTAAACACACAACTTATGACATTCGGTATCTTGCTCACACTAACTCCATTGAAAACTAGCTCGGACACAAAAGCAGTAGGAGTATATGTGAGCTGATTTGGTTAGCCGTTTATCCGGTCCCTAAAAGACTCCCATCTTGACTCAATTTGATCAAAGCTTCAGACTAATTCGTTACTACATTATCAGCATAATCATCTAAGGTACATGTATCTGAGTGGTGGTCAGTAGACAGACTGTTGTTGTCTTCATCACTATCTTTATTATATTATTATTATTATTATTATTATTATTATTATCAAAATAAACAAAAATCATCATCAATTTGATTAGCGTCTTCATTTACATTTACTAATATTACTGACTGCTGTCCATTTACAATGGTTGTTGTTGTTGTTGAAGAATATCTGAATTAGCAACAGAGTTTCTGTTACATGACCTTCTCCTGTTGTATAACTGTTGAAATAATAATATTATTCAAAGGTATGCGTTCAGTCGCGAATGCACGCATGGTTATGGGTTTATAACTTACT
>VKHH01007184.1:0-12194 GCA_015144975.1 Epipyxis sp. PR26KG | reverse complement strand
TTTTCTAGCTTGTTCCTCTTGTTTAGTTGAACTGGTTTGATTTGCTCAGTTAATTCCTATTCATTCATTCATTCATTAAAAGAAGAAGAAAAAATTGAAACTTCTAGACTTTTCAACTAAAACAAAATAGCAAATTACAAAAACAATCAATAGTAATAATTTCATTCTTTCGATCAAGATGTATCACTTTTATTTATTGTATTGCGTAGTCATGCTACAGTGTGTGACATGTTGGCGAACACATGCTGTGAAAAAAACGACTAATAACAAGAAACAACTCATGCTATATTCCTATCCACAAGATTTTATTGATGTAGAAACTGTGGATGAAACAAGTCGTTCTCCTAAGAATCCGAATTTTGAAAGCAATAATGATACTTTGACTCCAAACAAATTTCTTTAAAAAAATCAAAGATGTTGGATCCAATGTTTTATCAGTCATAGGAAATGGTATAAATAAGATTACTCATCCTGACAGGGTTGCAAACTCCATCAATAAAGCTGACGATTCCCGAGAAATTGAGGGATTAGATCGTTTGTTTCTCGATTCAGTTGGAAAGTTTGAACTTCCAACGCGGTTGATGTTAGGAATGGTGAAATCTATAGGTGGTATAATAATCTCTGGTTTAAATGAATCAAAAACTGACATTAACTTAATTCAAGAAAAGGTTGCTGTTATCATAGGAAATGATGAATTATGTAATACTATGTTTAGAGGATTCAAAAATGACTATTCACAACCATTTCAAACATCGATAAGCTCCACTAGTATCAATGGCGTCAATTCTAAGCGAATTATTATAAGATACAGTATATTTAATGGTCAAGGTCAAGCTTTAGTCAGAGCTATGATAAATAATAGTGGCAAAGCTATGATTGAGAGTCTGCAAATTGAAAATACAAATGGAAAAATGTTGAATATTGTATAAATAATTGTTTTATATACCTCAAAAATAATCAATGGGTTGTTAACAAAATAAGTTCGAGTTTTAATTTAAAGATGAAAATATTAATATTATATTGTGCTATACTTTTTACCCATCATTTGTTTCAATTTCGATTTGATTTGTATATACCTTACTTCATTGCATTTTTCATATTGACTTAACACACTTTCAAAACAAATTACTATTTTTATTTGATTCTAAATTGATGATTAATTAGGCCTAACTATAATATTTCCCTATATTTGCTTAATTTATTAGTACTAAAATTAAATTGAATTGTAAATAGAATGGGGAAAAATAGCTCATCAAATTGCTGAATAAAAAGTAATCAATCATTATTTATAGAATCTGAAAAATAGAACCGTCTTTAATAATATGCGTTGATAAAAATGCTATACCTCCGGTCTATGTATTAATATGCTATTAAAATGATTTATCAAAAGAACTAGTCAATTTTACTGAGCATAATATATTTAGTTTTAATAATAATTTCATAATAGTTAACGAACATTATATACTATAAAAAGTAGATCCGTAGAAGTGTTTGAAGAGAAATATTCCTACAACATTCCTATTAAATTAATCATCTTCATTTAATCATTCAGCACTTATTTACTTGATTTGTGTCAATATAGCCACCGCCAAACGTTAACTATATTATCGTATTATCGCACTTACCGTTTTATGCTACCCGTATTAACCGTAACATCCTAACTACAATACCTGTTCAAGATATAACAAATGCGTATGATATGTACTCAATCCCACCTAATTTGCCTTAGGTCTAAAACAATGTCTAATATAATGTTTTTATCAGATTTTAATTAAAGTTAACGAAAATCTTATTACAATATTTGTAGTATATCTTTTCTTAACTTAACCTTACTTAACAATTTGATTTGCTCACTTAATTCTCTTTAATTCATTCATTCATTCTCATGTCCTTCTCCCTTCTAAATGTTTTATCAATATCTTGGCCTTGATGTTCCAATGCTGCTGATGCTGATGCTAAATACATACTGCTGTCCCTGTTGCATTGTACCATGCTACGTCCAAAATCCCCTTTTTTCTTTTTTTGAATAATGATTGAGTCGAAGAAGCTAGAGCTTAAGAGGGCTCTCTGTTATGTTTTCTAGCTTGTTCCTCTGCTCAGTTAATTCCTAATTCATTCACTTCACTTATTTTCAAAGCTAAAGAGTTCATTTATTTATTAATTTACTTTATAATATTATGTTTTATAGTATTTCAATATCATATTTAAAGAATGCTTTTTGCCATAATTGCAAGAATTTTCCTATTTTGAAAAACGGTAAAAAAACGGAATGATTTACTCTATTCAGGATAATGATGTCGGATATTTCGTTTTTTTTTTCACAACAACTTATTTCTTAATAAATATGCTAATATGCTGTGCAATAGAATTTATTTCTTTGTTCATATCAATCCTGGAATCTGGAATCTCGAAAATCCCGAATACAACCAGCAGTATAACAGTATAACTATAATTAAAAGTCCTTCCGATAATTTATTTTCAGTATACAACATAATTTTCCAACTGCATGATTTTGTTGATATGTATTAAAAATAATCATTCAACTGAAATACTAAATCAATCTATTCATAATAATATAATAATAATTCTATTTCAATGCTAAACTTTTACTTATTTTGTTTAGTATTACAAATCATTCCAATATTAACTATATTAACAAAATCAACAAAAGAAAATCGAATTTGTGGATTAATTTCATTGAAGCAGAATGATGAATTGCCAATCAAATCGCCTGAGAACCTTCAATCAAGCCGAAAACCAAATTTTGATATAACCGCTTGGCAAAATGGATATTCTTCTTGTGAAATTGAAGTGTGTAAGTTTATTGGGACTAATTTGCCACGTGATATTGAAGGGACTTATTTCAAGTTAGTAATATTATACTGGTTATTGTATTTCAACTTTTTTGCTAAATTTTAATATAATATAGATTTCTAAAATATCAGAATTGAATATCTGAGTTAGTTTTAGAACTTTTGAACTAGTTTCTTTGTAGTGTTCGTGTATTCTTGAAGCTTTGCTCAAACTCAAAAAATATTTTTTTTGAGCTCTAAAATTTAAACTATCAACTAAACATAATAATATTTATGAATTAACTCTTTTAAATAAATATTGTAAATTAATTATTTTAATTCATTAGAAATGGAATGGCTAAATTTGAAGTTGGAAATGAAAAGCTATTACATCCATTTGATGGTGATGGAATGTTATCATCAATATATATTAAAAATGGAAAAGCATTCTTTCAAAATCGTTTTATTCAAACTAATGCTTATAAAAAAGAGTTAAAAACAAAATCAATTTCATACCGTGGAGTATTTGGTACTCTAAAATCCAATCCCTTATTCAACATTTTTGATCTTAATTTTAAAAATGTTGCGAATACTAATGTATTATTTTGGGCGAAAAAGTTATATGCATTGTGGGAAGGCGGATTTCCCTATGAAATAATACCAAGTTCATTAGAAACTATAAAAGAATCCAATTTAAATGGTATATTAAAAGTTATGCATAGATTTGGGGCACATCCAAAAATAGATATAAAAAATAATCGAATGATTAATTATATTTCATCTCTTGGTTTAAGTGGTACAACATTAAGAATGGTAGAATTTGATCAAAACTTTAAAATTTTATCTGAAAGGTAAATCAAATATGGTTTCAACGCTGTTTAATCACTTCATAGCATTATTACTTTTACTCTTTACAGGTCTGTACAGTTACCTGGTATTACTGTAACACACGACTTCGCCATCTCTGAAAATTATTATATAATCAAAGTGCCAAAGCTGAAGTTCAGTCCATTTCCGCTGCTGTTAGGTTTACAGGTTAGATGTGATTATCAGTTTTTAGTAATTATTTTTTATTTTATAATAATATGTATTATTTGATCATTAGGGACCAGCAGCTTGCACAGAACATGATGTGAAACTTAATGGAACTATCTATTTAATTCCAAGGTAACTAAAATGAATAAGATTTAAATAGTATTATTTATATATTATTTTGACTATATTATATTATGTATATTATATAGAAATAAACCAGAACAACCCATCATTAAAGTTGTTGCAGATGGTGGATTTCCTTTACATTACGCCAATGCTTATGAAGATAGCAATGGCCAAGTCATACTAGGTACTATAATCTATGAAATGAAGAATATGTTAGTGTTTTAAAATTCTATTTTTATTATAATAGATTTGATACAAAGCAATTCAAGTCTCACAGGACTAGTAGGCCATTCATCGAAAGTAACGAATGGCATTCCGATCTGGTTACATGAAAATATCTTTGAATCTATTATTCCTTACTCAAAAATTATCAGGTAAAATAATTTATTATTTTTATACTATTTTTTATGTATATAAGCTTAAAAATGGATGAAATTCATAATATTTTTTACTTTTATTATTTTTTATTGTTTCAAGGTATACTCTTACTAAAGCCGATAACATTGCAAATAGCAATGCATGGCAGTATCAATCAACGGAACTCTCAGAAATAATGACTGATTTCCCAACTATTCATCCTAAATTTGTTGGTCGAAAGGTAATTTTGAAATATTTTAAAATGTATTTTAGAATATAATTTATATTTATATTATTTTAATTATGATTACAGTAATTATAAATTTGTATTCTACCCTTAAGTGTCTTTTATTTCATTTTTATCAGAATCGCTTTGTGTATAGCAATGCTGGAATGGATATTCACAAAAGTACTCCATTATGTGGATTAATCAAAATAGATATAAAACATCATAATTCAACCAGTTGGTATGGCAATAAATATGAGACATTACAGGAAGTAACATTTGTTGAGAGGAATAATAATAGTAACAATTTACATGGTAAAAATTGAATATGATTAGTAATAATAATTTCGAAATAATAATAATGATGTAATAATAATAATTGATAACGTTATTATATTATGATAAATAACGTTATATGATAAATAATTAAGAAATATGAATTTATTCATCAATTAAATAAGTTATATTTTTGGAAATAATCGTATTTATTGTCTTAATATTTTTTATGTCTATTGCAATCATAGGTCAGGAAGACGATAATGAAGATAATGGTTATTTGATAGGATATTTGTTTAATGGACAATTAAAACGAAGTGATTTTGTTATATTTGATGCAAAAAACATTTCGAAAGGTCCAATTTACAAAATTGAAATTCCAACTCATATTCCATATGGTTTACATGGTACATTCGTATCAAGCTTCGTTTGATTTCTAATTTTATGTAAATAATAATAATAATAATAATAATAATAATAATAATAATAATAATAATAATAATAATAAATAAATAAATAAATAAATAAATAATAGAAAAATCTAGCAAGTACAAGTTAGATTTGTTCAATAAATTTTCACTTATTATTGTATGATGTATTATTAATAATAATGATAATAGTATTTTAATTATTATTATTATAACTATAAATACAATAAAGTGATGCATTTTTATAAATTTGTTCGATATTATATATATTATCTCTTTTATGTAATTTTTAGTGTTAGAAAAATGAAAAATCAGTTATTAATATTAATATTAGTATATTCCGTTAGATTTTTAGTTGATATATTATTCAAATTCTAATATATACTTTTTATATTTCAGAATCAAATTTTTCAAATATTTTATTTATTTTTCGGATGGTTTGAATGAATGAAATATAATATCTGATAAAATATGTTCGAATTATTTATGAAATGCAGTATGTTTGATATAATTTTGATTTATTTTGTGAGCCTTAGTGTATCATCGAATCTCACATTATAATAAAAATCAAGTTGATGTTATACTTATTATTATTAATTCATTTAATTTATTAGAAAAATCTCCTTTATTCTTTGTATTATTAATGTAATGCTTTTCTTTTACACACAAAGTTTCTAACTGCTTAATCAGAAACAAGAATATTTATTAAGCATTAATTATGTTAACTTTAATTTCATTTCATACTATTATGTTAAGCATTATCATATACAATAGCAATTTATTATGATAAGCAAATTATTATGAATGATAAGTAATCTAAAATATAAAATAATAATGAGATGAAAAGCTGTGTATTTTATTGGAGAAATGATGACAATTATTTTCTATCTCACTAACACTTACTCTTTTTAAATTAATAACGTAAAAAAACAGTATTAAAAATTACCTGATGTTAGCATTGATAATAAACTAATGATTGGATTATTTTTGAATAAAAGCGATCAATAACAACAAGTCAAAGATATATAGATAGTAGAATAATAAGTTAGAATTGTATTTTCTATAATCTAAAAGGGGTTTGAAGAACTTTAGTCACATAATTTACATTATATTACACCACTTTTAAGAATTTTATTGTTTATTCTCAGCTTTTGCTTGTATTTGAAAAATAAGAAAATTAATTAAGTTTACTTATTTCAATGAATATGAACCAGTTCGTAATGTAATATGTACGAGTATTATATTACAATCAAGTATATCATCGATCAATTTATACACCGACAACATTACATCATAAATCAAATGATACATACTATATAAATCTGATATTATATTACATAGCATTAATGTGAAGACCAACCATTGTAATTTCAATTCCATAATTAAATATAAATAAGTATATAAATATATAAATATTTAATTATATATATAATACTGTAAATATTTTATCAATTCTTATATGTCGTTGATTAATTGAACAACTCTTTCTTTCACTTCATCTCTCACTCTCCGAAAGCAGGCAATATCTTGCCCTTCTGGATCATCTAATTGCCAATCCATAAATATTTCCCGACTTGTCCACTCATTTGGTAAATTAACGCCACATCCACAGAGGGAAATAACAACATCAAACTCTTCAGGTTTGAATTCATCCAAGCATTTTGAGGTTTGTTCTTCAATACTAATTCCAATTTCGTTCATTATATCTATCACAATTGGGTCAACAAAGCTAGCAGATAAACCTGAACTAAACACTTCTACTTTTACTCCTCCTAAAGTCTTTGTAAATCCCTCCGCCATTTGTGATCGGCGAGAGTTCTTCTTACAAACAAACATCACCCTTTTCATTTGCAACACCTGTTTCTTCTGTATTGAAAATGATTTTCTTTTTAGCAAATATTTCTTTTTACTGTGGGGGCTTTTTTTAAGGATACTTACCCCCCTTGTGAGGTATATGTGAATTCAAAGCCATATGTTTTAAGCAAACAATCCTTCCAGTGGCGATACCACTCATATTCAAAGCGGAATATTTTCACATTTTATAAAATAGGAACTTCCATCACAAGTAATTACTTTACTTAATACTGTAAATAATAAACAAAATTAATAAAAATATAATATTTATTAAATAAATTACAAAAAATGACAACCAACAGTTTGTGCTACATCATTCACTTTTATTTGATACAGATGTCATGTTATAATACAAGCAAGAACAAATAATCGAATCAGTAATCATACATTATATCATAATAAGTGATATGACTGTTACTCACGGGATTGAAACAAAGTAATAATTGATAAAATATGATATGATTGGTATTATTTTATGTTATAGCTAATATAAAAAGTTTGCCTTTATAATAATATGATACTCTTATGATATTGCTGATATAGTTGATAACAATTTAAAAAGATTTATTTCTGCCATCGCAAGTGTTATTGATTGATGACACGAGAATAATATATAGATGTAAGTGCTATATACCCTAAGCTATTGCACGCCTTATGATTATTGATTATGAATGAATGATTATTATTTATCATTATTTTAATTATTATTTAAGTTTTAGTAAAAACTATACATTTTCATCTGATTGACTTTTTCTTGGGCTCCTTGATGGATTCTCACCATAAAATTGAACACTTCCTCTTCTAGTGCCTTTGATTATCCGAACACTCTTTTTATTCTCACTATTATTATTACTGTTATTATTATTGTTATTATCATTATTATTATTGTTATTATTATTATAAGTTCGCAAGTAATCCGCGTTGCTATTTCTTTCATTATCATCATCCAATGAAGATTTGGTTGTTTCTCGTGTTGGCGAAATATGACCACTTTCCATTCTTGCACGAATCGGTGATGATCCTTTATGAAGGACCCCCTTGCCAACAAAACTTGATTCCAATGACTTTTTTTTGGTGTTATTATTCTGATCATCATTATTATCATTATTATTAGACTGATTGGGATTATCATCATTAATAGTACTCTTAATATAATTATTATTATTTCGCAAAGGAGAACTACTGTTATTATTGTTATTGTGAGGTTTGAGTGCAGCATCTGATGAGTAAGCACGACTAGGAGACATAGTACGAGGTAAACCTGAGTTCATCCGATGATTATAATTCACATTACTCATATTATTATTTTTATTATTATTATCATTTTTTTGAGGATTGCTTTGCATTTCTATATCATTATTAGGTTGAGCATTGTCAGATGGCAGTTCGGATTTGTCTGCATCAACATTATGGAATATATTAAACAAACTGAAAGTAGTGCTATGATGTGGATTATTGTTATTGTTATTATTTTGATTATTTCCATTTTGTGTATTTCTACGATTTAGAATATTTTCTGAGCTTCCTCTTTTGAAAATACTACCACTTTTCCCATTCGGATTATTATTACTATAACTGGCAAAGGGAGTGAAAGAGGTGATCGACATACGGTAAACATCGTCAAAATTAATATTAATTCCTTCTTCATCAGAATCTTTTAAATTCACACTTTCTAAGAAGACATCTTTAACTTCATCCGCTATTTCCATAAATACACTTTTTCTCTTTTTTTCTGATGGTCTACTGGTAGTTGATAATTCATCCGTTGCTCTTTGCTCTATTTTAGACATTTCCAACTGTGCTCTTACATCTTCCATTGTTAAATAACCATCACCATCAAAATCGAAATCTTTAAACCTAAAATGAAATGTAATATATCATTTAATTGTTTTTATCATTATTTTTATTATTATTATTATTATCAAAGTATTAAATGAATAACATGCAGCAATGATATTGCAATACAGCAATAGGGTTAAACAAACTTTTTAAATTATAACTATATGTAGAATTATTACCTTTGTAACCATGGTGTCACATGTTTTCTTCTATCAATGACGTTAGATAATAATAACATGTGGAGAATATAATCAGAAGTAGTGATTCGTTTGCGGTTAATGTCACCAGGTTTCGGATCAATTGCTTTAATTAATCCAGGTGTTAACTCGATTTTATCCATTAATTGAACAACTTCTGCTTGATCAATATGACGTCTCAAAGATGCTAATTTATCTAATGCAATAGCTGTCATTGATATTGAAATTAAAATGAAGAATTGGTTAAAAATAATGGATGATTGTTTCACAATTGATATATCACCATATCCAACAGAGGTTGCAGTCACAAATGAGAAATAAAATCCATCAACAAATGTTAAGTTTTCATTTAAGCAAAATACTAATGAACCAAATAAAACTACTGAGAATAATAATATTAGCCATAAAACTGCATTAATACTTTTTCGAACAATAATTTGTAGTTTTTTTCTTCGTACAGGACGTTTACTAGTTTTCTTTACTGATTTAATTATAAACCGTTGAACTACATCATTAACGACTGTAAAAACAATTAACATACCAAATAATATGAAAAATGGCGTAAAAATTCTTCCAGATGGTGTTTTTGGTGAAATATTTCCATAGCCTAATGTAGATGCCGTTTGTGTTGAAAAGTATATACATGTTAAAAAATCCCATCCTTCTACATTTGAATAAAATAACCAGCCAATAAGATAAAACAAAAAGAATCGAAATAATTTTTGTATCCATCGACTATTAAGATTGTACGTTTCATTTATAGAATTTCCAACCCATGCATGTGCATTCTCTTCTAAAGCTTCTTCTTCTGATTCTGGGGTTAACTCTAATTGAATTGATTCACGATCATTAAAATAGCTAGTTAATCCGTTTGCCAATGAAGCCATTGAAGCAATGGATAAATGTTTATTAGCATTACTATTTGGATCTTCGTGGTTTACTTTTGATAGTCTTTTCGATGGCGCTGGCATTCGAACTGACTTCGCATTTCGAAATTGAGTAGTTAACATTGCTAATTTGATAGTGAGAGAGATTCGGTAATTTTAATGGAATGATTGATAAATTTGTTTGTTGTAGTCGCTGACGGTTGAGAAAAGATATTTTTTACAGCAGGCACACACCCCTTCTTCTTGTTAAAATTAACCCCCTTTTAAACTGCGATTATAATTCTTTCAAGATTTATCCATTGATTGCAATCCAGATGAATAAAACAAGAAAAAATCACGGATAGTTCTGTTATTATCTGTATTAATTAAAATGTCAGTTAAATACTTTTGAGAAATAAATATAGCTACGTATATTTATTCCAATGAAAATTTAGTATTAAATTTGAATGATTCTCATTAATAATAATTCAAAAAATAACATAATTTATAAATTAAAGTTGATCTTCATCATCAACTGCAGCAACATCCCAATCTGTCTCTTCAATCGCTTCTTCCACAGGTTTAACATCTAAATCAGCTAACTCTCGTAGACGCCTTTCCTCCATAAAGCCAGAATAACCTTTTCGAAACCATGGCTGATAAATCAAATCTATTTCTTTTCCTTGTTGCTTTTCAACATAGGAATGGATTTTATTAGTTATTTTTGCTATAGTATTTGCCATTTGTGACTTTTGACGGTCCGTCATATAATAGTTCTTATGAATCACCTGCAATATATTATTATAATATAATATTTATTTATATCAAATTAAATCTCGAACTAAAATATAGAGCAAATTATAATGAAAATGATAAAAATGAATAATATTAATATAAAATTTTAAACGATATATGGAATGAATAATAGTTTGCATATAAAATATCGACGAATATCATATAATATTTAGCAATGTTTACGATAAATGGTACCTTCCAAGCGTCTTCAGCATACTGATAACCTAAGGTGCCTTTCAGAGAGCTATCTATCTTTGGTTTCATTGCATATCGCAGAAAAGAAGCACTTCTTGGTACTGGAATTGTTGGTAGCTTCAAATAAGCACGATTTGTGTAAACACTAACATATGAATCAGATTTTGTTTTATACGTTTCAACAAATGCTGTAGCAAGAAACTTGTCGACATTGTCCATTTTACTTGTGTTGATTCCTCTCATTTTACTACTAGCAAAATCTTTTTCAAACCTATCAGAATCATATAATAATGCTTGCATACTTTCAGGAATCACAGCTTCTCTCACATCATCACCGTCGACCTCATTAAATTCTACCTCCACGTCATTCTCATCGGGAATACTCCATTTCATTGCTTTTCCACCACCACCACCACCACCACCACCACCACCACCACCACCACCACCTCGTTTACCACGCGATGAAGGACCTAAGTTTGAAGTACGAGAGTTGTATGATCTCTTTTTTTTATTCCCAGGAAACAAACTTTCTTCACCGAAATCATCTCCATCATAATTAACTGAATTATTGTCAATATTTTGAACATTTTCTTGAGAAACTTTTTCATTAAGCCTATGTCATAATAGATTATTAAGTAAAACATAAAAAAACTCAAATTAAAAAATTATATTTTTTGCTTCTTACTTGGACCAAATCGAGTCTTTGTCAGCTGCTAATTTACTGTTTTCTAAGAAATCCTTCAGAGCACCTTTCGATTGGGCACCTAAAGTACACCGGTATTACATACTTATTAAATCAAAATTTAAAATCCAATCAATCAAGTGCTATAGAAACATAAATTAACCTCTATTATGCATGTAATTATCTAAATTCGCATCTGGTTTATCGTTTTTTGAAGAAATAAATCTGACTTGACGAATAGCTCGCCGATGGCAAGATTCAACA
The DNA here is from genome assembly GCA_015144975.1 of Epipyxis sp. PR26KG. Lineage (NCBI taxonomy): Eukaryota > Chrysophyceae > Chromulinales > Dinobryaceae > Epipyxis > Epipyxis sp. PR26KG. The sequence continues at coordinate 262 of VKHH01007184.1, read as the reverse complement.
AAGCGATATATTTTTTGCATCTAACAAATAATCCCAATAGAAAATTCCTTTCAATGAATAAAATCAGAAATCAGAAATTGAGAAATTGATAATAAATAATAAATATTTGCCGGAATAATTAATATTTATATTGTTTGAAAGAAGACTCGAACAATCTGAAATAATGTATTTGTATTGTTTTTTATAGGATTCTTATACTTATTTATATCCAAGAAGACCGGCTATGATGAGTTTTATTTTTAGTTATTAATAATAATCGATT
>VKHH01007183.1:0-12196 GCA_015144975.1 Epipyxis sp. PR26KG | reverse complement strand
ATGCAATGACTATATGTTCCTCCTCAAATTCTTTCTGACCATAAATCTTTTTGTCAGCTGTTGGAGGCAGATCCCTATCTGCTACTGCTACTGCTTCACCACCAGCAGCGATCATAATAATATTAGAATGAATGTATGAGTTAAATGTTATTTATTTGTGAATTGTTGTCGAAAAATTCCATCACAAAAGTTAAATTCCCACCCCGAAAATTCAAATTTCAAATCATGCTATTTAGAAATATATTTAAATAATATTCCCTAAAAATGTGGAGTGAAAAATATTGAATAAATAAATATTGAGCAGCTTTGGGGAAATAGATATATCATAGTATTCGAATATATTTAGATATATTTGGGGGTAAAAACTACCCTATCCCCCCCCCCGAATATATTCCTGCACAACACTGAGCATAAGCATACATATAACATATAAGATATATATGATATATTCAAACAATAAATTGAGATAATATTTTGAAATATTATTTTTATTGAGAATTAGAAACAGATTCGAATCTTCTTTCAGATAATAAATTAAAATGGTGGCGAGAAAAGCGATATATATATATATATATACCGGTAGTCTTAAAGTCTTAAAATGTATGATGTTTATTTTTTTAAACCCCTCCTGGTGTTTATTATACCACCCCAGGCACCGGCGGAGAGCGGAGAACCAACCAATAATGCAGGTTGTTATAACTTGTACTGTAGCACTTGTAGCTTAACTATTAGGGGATTTATCTCTATTTATAATAGTGATTGGTAGTGGTAATTAGCAAGTGCTCAGCTTTTTTATTTTCCAATCGAAGTTTTCAATAATAATTTTATTTTTTCTAACTTAGTGCATTTCCAATTGAATTAAATATAATCAATTTATCCAGATATTGCATAATATTACTGTGATGATGTCCACAGTTGCTGCTTCTGATAAAAATTCTTCGCTGCTCAAATCATCATCATTAGATTATAAGATGTTGCTAAACAAGAAGACTATTTTAAAAATGGGAATTACAATGAATGACAATGCTGCAAGTCAGCCATCTTCCATTGCTATGAAATTGATGAAAAAGATGGGTTGGGAAGAAGGCAAAGGTTTGGGGAAAAATGAAGATGGAATGAGCAACCACATAAAGATGAAAAAAAGAGAAGATAATGTTGGTTTAGGATCAGAATCTGCAATAGTAACAGAGCATCTACCAGATCAATGGTGGCATAATGCTTATTCTTCCAATCTTCAAAAATTTAAAAATAAAAAAGAATCTTCAAAAAAGAAGAAGCAACAGAATGATAGTAATATGGACACAGCTCCAACTTTTGAAGAATTATTTCATGCAACAGGCGGTGCTAGATTGGGAATGAGAGCTCGAGCAGATCAAAAAGGAAAGTTTAAAAGGACAGAAAATATTTCTATAATTAAAGAATCTTCAAATATTGACAATATGACTGAAGATGTAAAATTATCTAATTTTGACTTAGTTAGTGAAGAAAACTCACCTGAAGAAGATAATGAAGATTCTATTACTGCCAAAGATAAAAAGAAAAGAAAAAAAGAGAAAAAGAGAAAAAGAGTGTCAAGCGAATAAAAAAATTGTATTTTATTATTTTTTATTTAAGTTAATTTATTTCTGTTTTTTTCGTATCATTTACATTCAATTATTTTTATATAACAACCTTACTCAGAGCAATAATAAATAAAATTAGTTCATTCACTATATCTTATTTTTCGACTTATTTACTTTAACGGGTTTGGAATTTTTATCATATTTGCTATTTCCTTTAAAGCTTCCTTTTGGATCACCCCCTTCAAAATCACACGTTATTACTCTTCCCTCTATTGTAACACTTCCAGACTTTTTGACAGCTATTTCAGCAGAATCTTCCCTTTTGAAATCAATGTAACCAAAACCTTTTTTATTATTTGTATGACCCCATGATGCCAATCTTATATTAGTAATTGGACCGTATATCATAAAACTATTTTTAATCTTTTCTTCAGTAATATCATAAGGAAGGTTTTTAATAAATATTTTCCGGCATCCTGGTGGCTTGTTCTTTAATTTCCTTAAATTTTCTTCGGATATTACTTTAGAAGAAGTATTTGTCTCAGGAACACTTTGTAATATTCGAGGTTGCATAGGTCTATCAACGGTAACATATCTATTACCTAAATATTGACCAGTCAATTCAAGCGCTTGTGATGCACATTTTGAGTTTTTGAATTCAATGTGTCCATATCCTTTTAAATTTCCTGAATCGTGCCATTTGGGTAATCTAATTGATATTATTTCTCCACATGACTTGAAAAAATTAGCCACATCTTCCTCAGAAGAAGTGAAAGGTATACCCTCCACATAGATAGTGCGATCATTAACATACTGGCTTGAGTCGCCAGTTACTGCATGTGTTTGAGTAGAGTCTGCTGCTTTACCCAACGCAGCTTTTGATGAACTATTGCTTGTTTTCCTGTTCTTCTCTTCAAGGCTTTCAGATAGTCCAGACTCAGTGAAATTGCGTTTTTTTGACTCCATTTTCAAGATCCAGCTTTCATTTGATTTGGGATTATAAGTGGAGGTGGGAAATTGTAAAATGGTTGAATTTTTGTGTTATTGTGTTATTATATTATGGAAATCCGGAAATGAAATAAAACGAGATGAATGGTGGATGGATGGATTAATTAATTATCTATTTTATTTTATTTATTATAATAAACTCAAAATCGACCCAAAAAAATTAATTAAAAGCACCAGTTTCATTATGAAACCATTCTTCTACCCACTGAATGATTTAAGTTGTTCATTAACTCATTTTATCAATTACGTGAGTGTTGAGGTTAACTTTTATAGTCTATACGTCTATACTCCTCACTAATTTTATAATTTACGATGTTAAGTATGTTGGTCGTAATAATTGCTGTATTATTTGGTGCATTCTTATATTATGATGCAGATCTTCCTTTGGTATTTTTGCCTTACAAGCTTGAAGGTTCATATACGGGAAAGATTATTTGGATAACAGGAGCTTCAAGCGGAATAGGTATCATTGCATATCATTGCATCAATCAATCAATTAATTAATTAATCAATCAATTAATCAATCAATCAATCATCAAAAATGAAAACTATTGCACAAATGTCAATACAGTATCTTGATTAATGGGTAATGAAATAATTGTCTGATTATTATATTTTATTTGTTATAGGAGCATCATTAGCTGAAGATTTAACTAAAGCTGGAGCACAGGTTATTATTTCTGCACGAAGAGTTGAACAACTTGAAAAAGTAGCTGAAAAGTGCAGTCAGTTAGGATTGAAACCATTTATACAACCATTGGATGTTACGGATAATTTTGAAGTATTGGAAAATACGTACAATTCTATCATCGAAAAGTTTGGTTTCATCAATATCGTTGTATTAAATGCGGGGCAAAGCCAAAGGAATTTAGCAGTTGATACCCCACTATCAGATACAAAACATTTAATGAATCTTAATTTTTTCTCATATGTCGCATTAGCTAAGCTCATTCTTCCTAAAATGATTGAGCGAAATCAGGGTCAACTGGTTATTATGAGTTCATTATCAGGAATTATTGGCACACCAATCGCTTCATCATATTCAGCATCGAAGTTTGCTTTGGTACGATATTAGTTTTATTTAAATTATATTATTATTTCATAATACAAAACAATTAAAATATTTTTTATTTATTTTCCCCGAAATTTCCTATTTTATCCTTTTAATAAAAATATTATATGCACATATAAGTATTTATTATATATATTACGTTCAAAATCATAATATATAATATTCAAAATAATAAATAAATCAATTTATAATCTCTATTTGAAAATGATATATGCCATGTAAAGTTATTTTAATTAGTATTACTATACTATCATAAAATTATTAGCCTTCATAAATTATCATTTTAAATATATTATATTATTTTGATTCAAAATCGAATTGGGCGATCCGTATAATTACCCTAAACCTACACAAGATTGAGTCCCCCAAATTTAGGGGAAATTTAGTTTTTTCCCAAAATAATGTTCATAACATGCACATAATTAAATTTATTTATTAAATAATTAATAATGTAATAATTTTAGCATGGATATTTCAATACATTAAGATCTGAAGTGAGCATGCATAACATCACCGTGTCAATCGTATGTCCAGGTCCAGTTGAAAGTGAGATTTCTGATAAAACTTTAAGAAATCCAGCTAATCCGAAACAGGTAATTCGTTTATTAAATATCATAATATCACAAAAGAGATATTTTTATCTTTTCCATTCAATTCATTCATTAAAATAGTAATTTATGGTTATTATCATTATCTAATCAAATAAAACATATCAATATCATTTTAAACATGATTATTATTTATTATTTCAGACAAACAATTATTTTAAATTGATGAATTGAATGGAAAAAATTCTCTTGCTTTGAAATTTTCTCTACTAATGATGATTGTTATTTTATAACCTATCTATTTTGTGCTATGATAATATTTGGAAAAAAAACTACAGTAGTTTTAATACTATAATAATTTGAAAAATAATTTATATTCAATAAAATTATTAGTATTATCAATTAAATGAATAAGAAGAATTCTTTCCATTTCAATAATATTCAATTACCTAATAATAAATTATTGTGAATTAATATTCAATTAATAAATTAAAAATTAATATTATTATTTAATATTAATAATATTCAATTACCTAATAATAAGAAGATAATAAATTAATATTAATTAATATTATTGTGAATTGACTCGCTTTTAAATTATTATTATGCTGAAGTTTCAGCTAATAATTAAAACGACTTAATTTATTAATTAATAGTTTCAGACACAGTAATTTTACATGAGATAAATAAATACATAATTTTTTTTGCTTCATTTCATAATGGTGGTGTCATTCATTTTTCATTCTTTTATATTTTGTTGTTCATTTATTTAGGAAGAAGGAAAAAAGATGCCAACTGCTAGATGCACATTTTTAGTTGCAAAAGGAATGTATTATAAATTCTCTGAAATGTGGATTTCTGATCAGCCGTTTTTATTAACAACATATTTAACTTCATATATGCCAGCAGTAGCAAGGTTGCTGTTTGCAAAAGCAGTTGGCCCAGCAAGAGTCAAAGCACTCAAAGCTGGACAAAACATTTACAGTAGTAAGGTATGATAATGTATTATGATAATATCGATATTATATTTAGTATTAGCATTACTATTCAGCTTGTTACTGATTAAAAATATAATAATAATGATTATTAATGTATGACAATCTAAGTTGATGAGCTGTTACCGTCATTTTACCGTGAAAAATGTTTATTGAGTTATTACAAGTTTCATGTTAAATCATTTTCAGAAATAGTATAATAATATAATGATGTATAAGAACAATTGAAATCACTCTTAATCACGCTAGATTCAGTCAAAACACTCTTAACTCATCTTCATTTCTATGCTCCAACTTAGGAGGTGCAGTTGTATGATGATAAGTTTGAAAATAATTATTTTTTTTGCATTTATTAATCAAATCATAATTCACTTTATTATTATTTATTATTTTTAAAATAAAGCTTCTGTTCGGATTGACTGATGAAGATTCATTGAAGAAATAATATGAAATGAATTTGTTAAGTCTATGTGTTCCTATGATCATATGCGATGCATCGAATAAGAAATTATTTCGATATTATGTTTATTATTCCATATTATTTTAATGATTTAACAAGTTTACCGGTACCGGTATATTGTACATATGCAATTCTTTTATTTGCTATCTAATTTTCTATTTCTTTTTCTAATTATTTAAGTAATGGATCAAATTATTGTGATATTATCTAGTCAAAATGAGAAACGGTTCATTTGAGATACTTATCAACAAATACTAATAGAATTTTCGAAGTACCATACTACCGTAATGAATGAGTGAATGAATTAATTAGTTAAAATAATGCTACCAGCATATATAATAATGGTTGAATCAAATTAAATCATATTTAAACTTAGCTAATTGTTACTCTTCGACATGATGATTGGCTAATTTATGAATTGAGTAAAACAGAAGGATCAAGTGTAGCTTGGAGCTCACTAATACTAATGGTAGTTTAAATCAGTTCATTAATGCACGGTTGTTGTTAGATATATTCAAAAATAAAAAACGGATCGGTTGAATTATGACGTCTGGCACACTGTTGCTGGTTATTATATAATAAATAAGTTAATACCGTGCTTTTCCCAACTTAAGATCTTTCCTAACAGAAGAAATGTTCAAAAAATGATCAAACTAAACTTAAGATCAGCGAGGAACCGAAAAATAATAATTTTGAAAACTATACTTTAGATCAGTGAGGAAATTCAAAAATCACAAGAAATGTTGTCAGTTTCGTTTATAATTTTGTCGGTTTCACTCTATTGTCAAATTTCAACAAAGGCATCAAGCACATGCTCCAACTGCTTTCCTTAAATATTCGTTAAGTAGTGTATGGTAGTTCGTTTTTCAACTTGTGAAAACTTAAAATTCCATTTTTAACGTTTTATGATCCTTATTTAACGTATTTTTAACGGTTTACAATAACTCAACTTAAGATAACTACCTTACTTAAGACTAATCTTATGTTAGGAAAATCACGGTAGTTAATAATTATTCCATTATTCCCAAAAAGTTAACTTCTTCTTACTACCAATTAAGAAACTACAAGAAGATTCTTACTTTACACTGTACTTTGACCATAATCAAGGAATGAGTCAAGATTTACAATCATCAGTGGATGAATCAGAACATATGTATATTTCATCCTTGTTTGAAATTGGCAGAACGGAAACCTCTAATCCATATTTAAACAATCGAATGGAAATAATTATTTTAATTATTATGAATGGCCCAATCACTAATGCAATAAAGTGTTCTACGGAAGTATTAAAGATGAGATCTCCTTTCTTTCATCAACTTTTCATATGCCGTGATGAAAATGAATCAAGTATCAGTATTACTGAGGATGATCCAAAAGCAGCAATTGATTTTATTTTAAAACTTCATGAAATCAATTTTTCAGTTGCTGGCTTCCAACAGAATAAGTTGAATTGGGATTTAAAATGGGCAATGTTAAGTGTGAAGTGGCAGATTAATGAGTACATTGTTGCTTTTGTGCAGATTGCATTAATGGAATTAACAAAAATAATGAATGACCTCACCAACAGAAATGAATGGCGCTATTTTATTTGTAGTATGTCTCTAAATCCAAATCATCAAAACAATTATGGTGTCGACTATGACGACTATGACGACTATGGCATCGATAATAATAACATAGACAGATGCAGAGCTTACTATCCTGCTGGCACCAAAGATTGCTCGATCGTTAAATGCATAAATTCAAATTGTAGATCTGGTATTTTATTTTGCCCAAATGGGTGTGACTTATCATCACATATTTCTCGAAGTAAAACATGCAGCTCATGTGCAGCTACTTTAGTTACCTACAATTATGATAAAAATAATAATCGTAAATCAGCAACTACTGTTTATAATTCAAAGCGAAATTTGAATAAGATTGTTGATGCTCGAGTTAAATTATTTTGGGAATTGGTTGAGTTTATGCTGATTCACGCCTCTTCCTTCTGCAAGGAACCCTTGGCCAATGGTTCTGATCTTGTTCGTATTCTCTCTACTCGAAAAGATTTATGGAATAAAGAGAAAATGAAGAAGTTTCTTGATATCGAAGATTTATTAGCTCTCCTTGAAATGGCATCTTAGCTCTTGAATTGGTGTAGTATAAAGCGCTATAGTATCTGATTTGATTGACATAATCAACACCATTCATCGTGCAAATCATGATATTTTAATGAAATAGACTAACACAATACTTCGTTAATGGTAATTATTAATTATTTCAATTATTATTATTATTTTGAAGATTTCTCAATAATATTTTCGCTATTATTTTCATTATTAAATTGTTTCATACTATCAGTCAGAAGACGGGATGAACTATATGCTTTAACAGTATAACGATTAAGTGAAAAATGAATAATTAAAACACACTTTTTATTTTAAATAAAAAAAAGGTGTGTGAGTGTGTTTATTTCATTGGTCATCATTTTTTTGGGACCAAATAGTCTAGATGGCAAATATACTATAATATCTTATAGTCTTCTACTTAATGGTCAAATAATGAAAATAATATACATTGATTGATTCTTAAGATAAAAATAAAGACGACATGCACAAAAAAAGTTTTGTTATATCATACAATAAATAATTTATTGATTAATACTGGTGATACTGGTAATATACATTACAAATTAAATTAAATTTTGAATTTATATTAATAATAGAGCCAATGAACAGTTTTCATTTATTATTACTGATCTGGGATCCTAAATTATCAACATAAATAATAAAAAAATGTCAAAGAAGAAGTACGATTACATTATATTTACAACATAATAATTCAATTCTCAACCACCATTGTGAATAATCTTATCAATTTATTTATCGTTGATTGATATTTGTAGTCCATATGGTTGTTATTAATTGTATAGTTATTCCATAATATTATTTACTTTAATATCGATTAACATTCTTCAACTACCATAATACACTCTTATCAAATACTGACATCGATAATAAGAGAGCTACTATAATTATCGTCTGTTTCTTCTTTGTGCTCAAGAATGGTTATCTGATTTAACTCTGAAGAAGAAAGTATCGCTTGTAATTTTGATTCAAACAACAGTTTAACAATATTTTCATGATCCAAATCATCTTTTTCGTCATTTTTCGGTGATAAGCCTTGGATATTATACAATTTTACTTTTTTGTCAGAATCTTTTATTTTCTTGATTTTATTAATATAATAATAATGATTATGGTTATATCTCAATGTAAATAGAAATATACGTAGAGTGTAAAAAGATCGGGCATATAAAAAGATACTGCTGAACCCGATAAAATAACCCCAAAGAATATACAATGCACACATACCATCTTTAACTACCATATGCAGCTCAATTAATAAAGGAATCATAATAGCACCGACATACATCAACGTTATTATTGGCTTAATAGCGCGAACATAAATTGGTAAGAAAAACAATGGATGCTCATCTGCCAACATATTATCAAATCCAATATCATTTAATTTTAAATTTTTATCAACTGAATACCCTCCTAACTTATGAAACATATGAATCGTACTAAACGAAAGACTAGCACTTTGATATACCAGCAAAACTATCATAGTCAATCCTCGAGTATCATATTGTGTATAGATTGTTTTCACACTTAAGTTATAGCAAAAGCATAAAACAATTATTGAGAAGAGAAGCACAAGTATATAGCGAAGAATATTTCTTGTATAATTTTCAACAAGAAATTTTGCTTGTAAACGATGAGGATGATTGATTTTATTTTTGTACAATCGTTTACATGCTGTATAACAATCAACTGCATATTTATGACCAGAATCAGGTTTGTAAAGAGGATGCAGTAGAAGAAGATATTCAATTAATTTTTTATTGAAAAAGCCATATTTCTCTCTCATTTTGCAAAGAACTGGCTGCATTTCCTCTTCTGTGGATATTGAAAATATGACTTTATTCATTAAGACTTCCAAAACATAAGGATGAGTTGATGGCATTGATAGTTTAGTTGTGGCTAATGATATTGCATTGTCACACAGCTCAACTGCTCTTTCGCTATTATTTAACTCGTTGTAAGCTTTGCCAGCATCAACATAAATAAACAAACATTTTACATCGATTTCAGAATGACTTTCCATATATTTTTCAAGTTTTTCGATACAATCTTTTAACACAACTTCAGCTATTCGAATGATTCACATTCAATACACAATCTACCTAACAATCTCTGAGTCTTTATTAGTAACACTTCACAGTCGTCAATATCTTTTGTATTTAGGGGTTGTGCATTAATAATATCAGCCTCAGTCAATGTTTGAATATTTGATGATAAATAATTATATAATACATGCAAAGTAAATGCAGCATAGTCGGTGTACCCCTTATTGATACAGATTTCACATAAAAAGTAATAAGCTTCAAATGTTAATTTATGCTCATTTCCATGAAGAGTTTGAATTTCATTAACATAATTGATAATATATTTCCACGACAAATCATAATCACCCAAATCATTCACTATCAATATAAATGCTCTAATAAGTCGTAATCTTGAATCAGTGATCAAAGAAGGGCTGTTAATTGAAACTCTCATTCTTTTCAATAACTGGCGACGAATAGATTGCATTACACCTTGATTCACACGTTGAAAACCAATTGTTGATCTTATTACTTTAAAAATACTTTCCCGATCAGCCGCTTTGGATGCTTCGCTAGTTTCAACATCAACATTAGCAAGCATAGAATTGAATTCTCGCGGGTTTTTCGATATAGCTTCAATGAACTTTGACTCTTCATTTGGACTCATCGCAATTTCGAATTTTACTTTTGTTTTTTGTGATATAAATATCTCCCATAGACACCATGCTCTTGTCAATGGAATCGGATTTTCCCATGGTTGAAATACAGCAACAGTTCGCCCGATTCTTCTGATTGATGAATGAAATGTATCACACCACCATTCGAAAGGTTTTTCACCTGCTATACTATTCTGATCATTTGAAAACAGATCAAACCATAGCACAATATTATCAATTTCTTCTTGTTGAAAGTGGGATTTTATTGAATCAATCACATCAAGAAATTTACATTTTACATTTCCAAGCATGACTTATGAAAACATTAGCTTTCTTTATGCGAGAATTTCCTCCCCTTAACTCCATTTCGCAGTACGACAATCCAGAATCCTTGGTAATATCCTCCATATAGTCATCACAGACATTAGAAGTAGTCAACCCAATAAGCTTATCCCGTCCACCAATCTTCAAAATAAACTCGTCAACTGCTTCAAGTGTCATCCCTAACTCACTAAACCCTATAGTACCATAATATTCTGGGAAATATTCATTCTTAAACCTTGTATACAATTTTGCGATTTCTCTTGACCAAAATAAATACATATATGCCACAATATATTGTAAAGTAGCATACACAAATATAGATGAGTAAATGATGATAAAGTATTGTTCGCCTGGTAAAAACTTTAAATTTATTCCAATGGCAAATAATCGTAGTGCTAATTGCCTAGACAACCAATATGACACATAAAAAGTTCCTCCAAACATGGTAACGCACGACAAAATTGAAAAAAAGCCAGCAAGATATCGTCGATTCGACAAAGGGAACATACGAGTGCACAACCAATAGAAAACATTCACAGGACATCGAACGAAGATATTGTACAGAAAACCTCTTTCTTCATAATCAAAGAGTTCATCATGATATACCTCTAAATTCTTGATAATACACTGAATTTTGATGAAAAGATCGAATTGCTCTCTCCTCTGTATTTGGACTTCAGTATGTTCAATATGTTCATTGAACATATATAAATATGGCACTCGATTCAATATTACTTTATTGACTTCAGAGGAGATTGTGGCGATTACAGAATAAGTCATTTCTAATCCTATGAAAGGATTTAATTTAATTTTGTTGTTTTGCAATTTGTCTATTGCTTCATTATTATAATTAATTCGATGAATCACGTAATAAATATAGCATGGACTGTAAATAATAAAAATGGTTGAAGTAAAAATTGCATATGCTATTGCTACTACGAAAATAACGCAAATCAAAGAAGAGTAAAGCAATATCTTGAAAAAGATCAAAAAGCATTCAACGACCATTTTACAATAGCTTAGGTGGCTCAATGTTTTTAAAGAATGGGAATGTAACAGTGGAATAGGGTTTCTGATGTAACTCATTTCGATCAAACGAACAATAAAACATCTCAACTCTCTCAAAGATATTTAACTGCCGGCTTTTTATTGAATTAATTAATTAATTAATAATAAATTAATGAATCAATTAAACTAAACAAGAAGAACAAGCTATAGAACATAACAGTGAGCCCTCTTAAGCTTTTTATTTATATAAACTTCATTCATTTTTCAATGGTCGCTTCTCACCATTTCCAGGATCTTACGCACGGTAACTTTCAAGGTATAACATCTTAGTAACATTATTATAACATACTCTTTCTATATTAACATAAGTTAACAATAAACATTAACCCACTTATTATTCATTCTTATTTCAG
>VKHH01007182.1:0-12200 GCA_015144975.1 Epipyxis sp. PR26KG | reverse complement strand
CAGCAGCTTCATCCATCATCTCGTCCTCCACCGCCCAGCAGCCTCATCCATCATCTCGTCCTCCACCGCCCAGCAGCCTCAACCATCATCTCGTTCTCGTTCTAGTGCGTTTATCAATACCTTTCCAGCTTTCTCTGCCTTGTAATAGAAAGCTGATTCTGATTCAATCTTAATTAAATTTAAAGCACTTTTTTGATTTTAGGGCATTTAGAAGCTGCAAAGTAAAGGCTGCAAAATTTATATACTCTATGAATCAACTACACGGTTAAGTTGGTCATCAATTAGGGGACTTAAGAGCATAAGAATTCCCTTTTTGAAAACCTCCCTTTCGTTTCTTCTTCCTTGTCCTCTTGCTTTTATCCTCTGCTTCTATTCGGCGTTTCAATATCTTTTTTTCTTCTGTAGTAAGTTGATGCTCAATAAACTTCTCCCTACTAACTAGCTTGAATGTACCCTCTGCTTCATTGTCTATCACCAAGGTTTCTGTGGTCGAACTTGCAAACGCATAATTATCTTCAGGAAAATAGTCTTTGCGGCCTAAAGATAGGCTCATTCTACTGGGATTAACTTCGATGTCTATTGCTGTTATGACGCAATGGATATGCTTACCGTTGTGTCGTACTAGTTGCCCTGGTCGCTGGATTAGTAATTTATAATCCGTTGGATATCTTAACACCATCTCTAATTCATCCTTTGGCTCAAAAGCTGAAGAGAATAATCTTCGAGGATTAGTGACACCGTTGCGTTGCGTTTTCGAATCGCATTCTTTCCGAATAATCCAAAACTTGATTACCCCTTGATTCCACGATGGAATCAGGCTGTTTCGGTGAGCATATCCGAAATCCGAATGAAAACTTGTGTAAACTGGTCCAAAACACAAAAAATCGGATGATTCAGAACAGGACGAAGACTGTCTACCTTTCTTTACATCTAAAGGACCACCCTTAACAACTGTATAATTAACTGGATTATCTGAGCACTTAATATTGCAGAGTACCACACATTCTTCCCCTGTTCCAATATTAGGCTGAACAAAATTAACGATATCTTGATGTCTAATGAACGACTGCTTTATTGATTCTTCATATTCAAGTTCAGTACTAGCATGTTTTATGTTGGTGCACTGAACTTTTTTCTGCAGTACAGAGTCAATATGACTTTGGTGGTTTCTGGTTGGTTTATACGCACAACATGCATCTTCTGTATCCTTGAGGTAACCAATTATTGCACTGTATTCGAAAAGAGCCGTTACCAGCTCAATGTTCTCGAAGAGTCTTTCTATATGCGAGATTTCTATTGAACGGGGTAGTATTACATGAGATGAAATTCCGATTCTATTTGAATAATAATAATAACAATAAATTTAGTAAAAGAAAAATGCTTGACCATAGTTCCATTTATTTATTTCTCTCTGGAAGAGGGAGCGCCTTAGTAAGTAGTGTACATAATTTTCGTTTTGAGGGAGCGTAAACGGCGCCTTTCAAAAACGACTTTAACGATTCTTAACGCCACAACACGACAACAAATCAAACGCAGCCTTCAAAGATGGATAAATTTGAGACGTTGCATCTCGAGTGTGAAAAGTTTTTTGACGAATTTAACCTTTTTAAGGAACTAGTACATGAACTATCAACATTTAAACCTACTTTAGATTCAATCAATCCAAATAGTCTTAAGAAATACCTGGAGTGGCTAAATTTTCTATGGACTGAATACGCATTTTTATATAATGGGATAGCTACCTCTGCTTATCGGTTAAAATTGACATCGGAGGGGTCGCATAAATTATGTTACGATAAAAGAAATCCAATAAAGAACGAAATGGCGAAGTTAAAAAATGTCGAAAAGGATAAGAAGAAAAAGTGTCGATATAAGAACATTCTCGAAGGCAATGATACAAGATTCGATGAAATAAAAGTGGCTATAGATTCTTGTCAAAGGGAACTAAAAGAATCAGCTAATTTTATTATTTCTCGAGTGAAAGAAAAGGAAAGAAAGTCAACAAAGTCGTCAAAGTTTATATTCTCGAGAAAAATACATCCATCGAATATTCCATATACTCTTGAAATATATATTAATGGCGAGAAAATTGAATTCGATATCACATGCCCTGGTGTTGATCCTAGTATTGCTAGTCGACTTATGATTCACCACGAATGGTGTCCACATCATGTAATAAATCAAACTATAAAAAAGAAAAAAGGAAACTCTAGACAACCTTCAGCAATAGCATCAGTAGCATCATCAGCAGAAGCATCAGTAGCAGCATCAGCAGAAGCATCAGTAGCAGCATCAGAAGAAGCACCAGCAGCAGCAGCAGCAGCAGCAAAAACACCAGTATCTACTAAAAAACGTAAACTCATTGTATTATCCCAAGAGTCCGAATCCAAATCCGAATCTCCCAAGAGTCCGAATCTCCCATTAATAGAGGAAGCTGTAGTTATTACGACATCAGCAACAACATCAGAACAAGGTATATCGAACGCCCAAGCACCTGCACCCAGGAGAAAAAAAGTTGTCGTGCTATCTCCTACAGAAAAGTATTCACATAGTAAGCTCTCATCAGCAGTAATAGAAGAAGCTATTGTTCCAGCATCATCACCAGATAAAGGTTTGCACGCGCATGAAATTTCCCGCTATCAGTTTCACAATGAAAGAGTTCATTCCCTACTCGCAATCACAGACTTGGGTGACCTTAAAGAATCTTTTATACACGTCGTAAGAGATATGTTTGCACAAGAAGAGAAGCACTGTCGGAGGAGTCATTATTATATCAGACAACTCATACATGAAATGGTCAAAAACAATTGGAGCTTCCTGGGGTTCCTTTTGCATTTCGAAAAAACAGCATTTCAAATCAAGGATGAAATCAAGGATGAAATTACTTCCCTTGTTCCTTACGATAAACGTAAATCGACCAGAGATAGTTTGCAGAAAAAGACTAGAAGAAAAATTAATTCTATTTGCGTGCAAATAATGGAGTTGTTCAAAAACTATACAGCAAGTGGCAACGATACTCAATTGCAATCGGTGGCTATAGCATCACTCTGGTCAGCGATGACAATTACGGATGAAGAAATGACAGAAATGAAAACCCTTCTTGATCAGTGCATTGCTAACGTCACCGCAGAGGAAGCTCTTTTCTTAGATCTAAGCGGGGAAGGTTGTATTAGTTTGCGAGAACAGACGTTTTTAGCAATCACTGAGTCGGGGGGAGAATTAGAAAGTTTGTTTCGCAATAATCAAAGAGAAGCTAGTATCAAGCACCTCGAAGATTTAATAGGAGTTCGTTTGCAGAAAGAGTTTTCTTTTGAATCTGAACTAGCTAGAGTTCGTTCGTTTCGTATTCTTCAAGACTTTTACGAGTCTCCGCTTCCAAGAATTGGGACGTTAGTAACCGTCCCCCACCAATCATTATCCTCGGGATCCATGGAATGCTATGATGGAGTGGCAGCAGTACCCCCTTTGGTGGCCGGCGAGTCAGCCCCTGCTACTAATGATGAGAATGCGATTAATGCTCTCATTAATGGTACGGCAGTGTTGGCTTTAGATCCGCCAGAAAGAAAGAGAAAAGCAGATGACGAACCAGTACCATGGGATAAGGAAACAAGACTACGTAAAAAGAAAGACGGAGGTGATGGTGGTGGTGGTGGTGGTAGCGGAAGACGTAGTGGCGGTGGCGGTGGAGGCAAGCGCCGTCAGTCAAAGAAGAAGAAAGTAGAGGACAAGGAGAGTGAATTATCTGACAAAGAAGAAGAAGAATCTGACAAAGAATTATCTTTGGAAGAGTCTGACAAAGAAGAAGATGCAGATTCTGATAAGGAAAAGCTTGAGTGTTCAAGTGATAACTCAATGCATGTTTCAGAAACTCTGGAGGATAAGCTGGTTGCTGTTTCTGATTCGAATTTCTTCGATATGGATGACGAAAAAAGCGTCAACAGTGGAATTGTAGTTCGACCATTTTTTCCCGATCTCGATCCTGACTCCGATGATGAATATTATAAGGAGGATGTGGTTGTTGAGGCGGAAAGTAGTGTTATCGCTGCTCCTACTTTCAATGATTGGACTGAAATGCTTGAATGGATATACGATACGCTGAAAGAAGATTTTTCTCTAGACGAAATTATTGAAGCTTTAGATTCGTTAGACGTTTTTGATGCAGTAACAGATTTGACTGAAGACAACGATATGACATCATCCGTTCTAAGCTCCAATAATAATAAGCAGTCATCGTCTCCTCATGTTAATGAACCTCCTGCTCCTCCTCCTACTATTATCACGCCTATTGTCGGTATTACTAGTCAGACATCATCTGCTCTAAGCTCCATTATTACTGATGAGCTATCATCGTCTCCTCCGATAGTGTCTGTTGCTGAACCTACTCCTCCTCTTGCTATTATCACGCCTAATAAGCTGTCATCGTCTCCTCTGATAGTGTCTGTTGATGAGCATCCTCCTGCTCTCATTGCCGAAAAATATTGGCGACCAATTGATGCTTTAATTTACCCCGCTGAAAAGGAAAAACGCTTGCGTGAATATTGGGAAAAGATAAGCAATATCGACACTTTAATGTTGCAGATCTTGTACTTCGTGCACCCCCATTTGCACTATCTTGTTGATGAGAGAATATCTACAAAATTTAAGTCTCCGCCAGTGAAGTGTAAATGTAATCAGAGGAATTGTGTATGTTCTTCTCCGCCAGAAGTTTTTATATTACCAAGGCCAGAAGCAATTCCAATTGATCTGTATGTCCGAGCTAGTCTTTACAGGGATCCAAAAGTGCTGAAGTGTAAATGTAAACTGATGACATGCAAATGTGATAAATTGCCACTGCCACAAGAAATTCCGATTGATGTGTATGTCCAAGCTAACGGAGATATGGTGTTCCTGGAATGTGTGAAGAATGTTCGGTGGTGCATAGACCAATTCTTTTGGTATATTAACACGTATCCAACAAGGGCGGCCAACTTTCAAAGATGGCCTATATGCGAAAATGCCTATAAGGACGCTAAGGAATACTCTCCTCTTTTGTTGATGTGGGCTCGGAAGAATCGCTGTTCGTGCATATATGATTTCAAGGCAGTTCGAAGACTTACGCCCGATGAAAGAGTTGCACTGACTTGGCTAGAGAATAACCAAGCCCGAAAATGGTTGAAGCAACTTCGTTATGATTATGATATCCCGATAAGGTATAATCCTACTAGGAGGTGGAAATGTTTATGGACGACATGGTTGGAAGGGCGGGAAGCTGACGTTGCTGCTGCTGATGTTGCTGCTGACTCCGATGAGAAGAACATTGTTGAGTATATGGATATAACAAACGCGGTCGATTTGGAAACCAATGACGTTCCAACAGAGGTTATCAAATCAGTAGCTGGAATGTTGAAGACTTCCGTGCGCGTGCCGAATACTACGCGCGATACAAGTATATGGACGTACGAACGTGATTTGAATTCTATTGTTACTGACAAGCAAGTTATCATTTCGCCGACGTTTAAAACTCGTCATCAGCTAACTGTGGCATTGACAGTTTTGGCACACGCAATAAGAATGGAAATTTTACAAAACGATGATGTGAAAAATTGTCGTCCTTGGTTAAGTTTCATCAAAGAAGTCATAGAGTGCACGAGTACAAAGCGTAAAGAAGCGATTTTAAAGCATTACGACAGTAAGTGCACGAATAATAACATCATTCCACTTTTGATGTATCGCTGTTCCGCAGCGAAAACTGAGCAATTCATCCCTAGTTTCATTCAGAATTTCGAGATACGCATGACCGCAAATGACCAACGTGCAGATGTTGACCTTAAAATTCACCACGCGTTAACTTACAACGCAGTCACTGGGTTATATGTTTGTGAGTTTTTCGAGTCAACCTCCTCTCCTCTTGCTTCGGAACTTTATCTACCACTCCTAATACGGAAGGATAACATCTGTCTCCAAAATGTAGCGACAATTTATGAGAAAGCTTCGGATGGCACCCTTCTCTTTCGTTTGATAACTCGGTCACGGATAGGTCTCTGTGATAATAAATACGTGTGGTGCGAATATAGTTGGAATTCATTTACAGCAGAGTGGGGCATTAAAAAGCCAGTTGCCGTACCAACAAATGGTGAAATCTTCCCTTGCAAGCTCGGACGTGATCACAAGCTCATCGCTTGTGTATACATTCCAACTAAAACCCAGCATATCCCACAAACCTCTAAATTTGCTATGAAATTGAGTGAGTCTGAAGAATTAGTGAGAGAAAACTGGGCAGTGAAGGATTGTGTATCAGTAGACCCTTCGTCCGGTTATCCTTTGACGAAACGTGTTTTACATAAGATGGCCGGTGATTTGATGACTTTCAACTACTATTATCAAACGAACCAGTACTTTCTAGTTTCAGATACGTTAGTTGATGAACTTAATTCCTTCGAAGACAATCTAAGTCAACTTAAACTGGCTGAACCTGCTTCAGTTAATTACCCACCTTCATCTTCCTCCTCAACTTCCTCGTCCACAAGTATTCAGTTTTCCAATGAGCTTATTCAACTTAAAGAGTTCCTGACTCAAGATTCTAAACAAGGATGTGTTCACTTACTCATTTCGTACAAGACCCCTAACCCTAACCCTAATGGAGAAGGGGGCTGTAGTAGTTGGGTTTACGCTTACTTCTTGTTGCACACGAATGAGTTAGTTATTATGACACGCAGATGTGACAATGTGAGAGATATTATGAACATCGGAGCTTGTTTGAAGCGTTTCATCAGTACAGTTTTTCCATCTCTTCGTAGTATTACAATAACACAAGTACTATGGAGATCAAGAAACCTATGTGACCGTGAACTGAGTGGCTATTATGCCTTCAAGCAGTTTTGGAAGCATGCAGATCTAATTCGCCGCAGCATAACCGCAAAGAAGTCTAAAACTTCCCCACCGGAAACCTACACGAGTAAGATTTTAGACTTCAACGCCCTGAGAGACGAAGACGAAGACGAAGACGTAGTCATTCCTTCTTGGAATCTTGGGGAAATAACTAGTAAGCAAGTTATACAATTGATCAAAGCTATTAGAGCTGAACTATTTCCCCCCAAATCTACACAAGCCAATTCATATCCAGGCCCGAGATTTTATGTTCCAGAATTTCTATTAACGCAATAGTTTTTTCCTTTTTAAGTTACCAACTCATGTTGAGATATATGTATGAAGTTTTTTTAAAATTACTTAGAATCAATCAAACGTAAAAAGGCATTATCATTATATCACATTCAGACAGAACGTTTGCGCTTTTTAGAATCTAAATCGAAACGTGATACTGTAGTACTTTCTTTCTCCCTTCTTTTCTTCAATGGCATAGATAGAAACTCCATATTGGATCCAGGTATTAGAGCTCCATTAGGATCTGCTATTAGAATTCTGCTTCTTTGTTTATCAAATACTAACCCAACAACATGCAAGCTATATTGCGCTGTTTCCTGAACTGTGCACTTAAGTTCACGAGCAGATAGTTCATCTTCGTCAAATATATAGTTCAGCACGTACAATGGCATAAAACCAATTGAATGATCATTGGCTGCTTCAAGTATACTAACCTTAGCGAGATCATGTCCAAACAGATATTGGTCGTAAGATCCCACTATTTTGGATCCCCAGAATAGCGGAGAAGGAAGCTCTTGACGAATATATTCTCCAAATACCAACTCGGCACTCTCGCTCGGATCTAAGAGCTCCAGTTTTGATTTCAGAGTATGAGAAGTTTTAGAAATGGAAATGAATTCGGCATGATCAACTTCCATTTTCATTTGATAACTCAGATATCTTGCCAATGGCTCGCATGCTCCATCTAAAATATCATTGGCATTTATTACATTCTGCTCTTCAAGCCATTCTTTAACACCATCACGAATATTATTCGTAGGCCAATCTGCCAGGGCTGAACTTAAGTCTTCATTTCTCCAAATTGGAATACAAATCTCCCAACAAGGTAGAATATCTTTAAGCCACTTGAGAATATTATCATGAGAATATGTACTCTCATAAGTCAGACGTTTTGGCTTTCTCTTTAATGATAATTTTAATAAAGATTCAATTGAGTTCATAACTACTATTAAATATTGAAATCAATTTAATTTACGAGTGATATTATCTAATGCTTTGAATTATATTTTGTATAACTAGTATGTTCTAATAAATAACTAGTACCCTACTAGTTAGCTTGAAAATAACTGGTACTATTACCACACAACCATAGTGTAACTAGTACTTTTTTTGGCATAACTAGTAGGGTACTAGTTAAAAAAATCTGTGAGGTGTGTCGAATACTCTCAGGCACGTTTGCTGCATTTCTCATTACTCGTTCGTTAATGGTCAAATGCAGCTCTTTAAAATGTACCCATAGAAAACTCCTGTTTATCACGCTTTGAACAATAGTGGTTCTATCAGCATATTTGGTAATTGGTATGCACTGTCGAGGATCTCCTGAACAGATAATGAGTTTCCCAGCAAAGGGGGTATGATACGTGCGATGCAATTGAGGGTTAAAACGGTGATGCAAATCAACACAATTATTGTGAAGCAGTTCCCAATACTTTTTATGCAGCTGAGTTCCTTCATCTATAATGACAACATCTGCTTCATATAGGGCTTTTCCTAATGCCTCTGTTGCCTTTAAAGTACCTTTTGTGAAGTCAGCAGTGTTTTGATTGAGTGGAAACTTGAATTGCGAATGACTTGTTCGACCTCCTTTTAGCAAGATTGCCGAAACTCCAGTCGAGCCCGTTACAAGTACGTTTAATCCCATTGAAAGGCAAAGATGAATAAAAGCATTAAGACAATATGTCTTGCCAGTTCCACCCGGTGCATCGATAAAGTAGCATTTGGCCGTATTCTTATTTTTGATGTCGTCCAATTCTTTGCTGAGAGTATCTATTACAGATCGCTGGTCTGTATTCATGGTTGAATACATGCTTTCAAATTGCTGTCTGTCTTGGTTTGTTTCAAGCACATGATTCTGTTGCTCAATTTGTTCAAAGTGTTGAAAAGCGTGTAACTCAGTTCGTTGCTTGACAGGTAATGGTAAGTTGAAGTGCTCTAACTTTCTACCATAGTGTATTCCTTCCAGTATATCCGAGATTCGATATAAAGCGGAATCATAGTCGTCCTGTATACAATGGGTCGATTTAATGACTTCATTCATTTGGATTCGTTGATATCTGTAGTCATCACATAAGTAATCTTTGAATTCATCCCATAGATTTCTTGGGTTTTCTAGATTGTTGTAAAATATGATGATAACAAACGTTTCACGAAGCGTTTGTATGTTGGTCATTGTGTGACAATAGTCCGATAAGCACCTTTGCCACTCCTTATCTTCTTTTAAAAGACCCATTTCTCTGGATGTGTCTTTGAAGCCGCAATGAACAATTCCATTAAATGTGCGTAACTCTTCAAAGCTTGCTATGCCTTTTCTGACTGTGAGAAGAGTTCGTAAGTGGAATAGTTCAGAATTTTTTGCAGAGGGAGTAATCTGGTACATACGTCCTATTGTTGGATACTTCAATTGGTTCTTGCGCAGATTCCAAGAATGAATTCCTTTGACTTTTTCGTATGTGTAGTATAGCGGCATATCATGATAAGACAAATCCTTTGCAGTAAGTCCATTGAGAAGTTTTGACTTCTTTGCAGTAGGTAGTCGCGCAGCTTTCACGGCATCAAAGTATCCTAGAAGCTGTGAATGTGGCGGATTCTTAGGATCGCTAACGATAGCCTCTTCCTCTCCATCCTTGTAGTAGACGTATTGTTCGTCTGGTAAATGTGCTTGCAATCGGATAACTGCAGGTTTTGTTCCATGCAAAGGGAATCCGAAGGATCTATGACATGCTTCGCACGGACCAATATATCGACAATCTGAATACTGTGTAATTTCATCAATTAGAATCGTTTGTTCTGGTGTTGTTGAAGACGAATTTCTCCCCTTTTTTTCATTAGAACTTCTTATAATAGTGTCTTTATTTCCGTGAACTACTACTTCAGAAGAAGGAACAGCAGCAGGAAAAGAAGAAGACGACGATGAAGACGATGAAGACGATGAAGACGATGAAGACGATAACAACTGCTCAGGATTTCCCGATTTGGATGATTCGGTTATGGCGATTTGGGCTCTATCATTGCCTTTGTGAACATATTTGTTCATATATTTTACTGATTTCAGTGATGTGCAGACTTCAACGTTAATATGAGCGCCATATTTTTGTAAAAGGTAAGGGTTATAAGGTACCACCCAATCATTGCCGATTTCACAGCAATAGTCTTTATGATAGAAGGTATGCCCACCTTCAGATTTAGACCTCCTCCGATATTGAGGGTAATCGTCAGGAACTATGATTGTATCACTGCGTAGTTCCTTTGGATACCGTTCTTCGCAAAAACCGCTCTTTGTACAGCACTGCCGTGGTTCCGTTTGTCCGGGCTTTTTAATTTTACCACATGGCCCATGAATCATATTATTTGTAACTAACTCCCATAGGTCAGGGTGCGTCGTAGGATTGGGAATTTCTGCTCTAATTCGCTGATCAACATCTGCTGGAGTGCGAAAATGCGAGTCCTCTGATAAGAATAGCAGTATGTGCGCATGAGGAAGACCGCGCTTCTGCCATTCTACTGTATACATATATCCTATAACATTTCCTAGTACGCAAGATTCTTCTAAGTCGTGCATCAAAGATTTCAGTTTTATTTGAAAAACTCTGGCAATCAAATCTGGTCTGGAATTAGATCCAGCTTCGAACCCTTTCATATTGTCCACTATTTCTGGCCAATTGGGATTGCAAGTGAACGTGATGAACAATTCAGGCTTGCCAAATTTGCGTGCACGTGCCATACCATCCTGAAACTCCCCATAATAGAACCGTGGACTACCCACATGTGTATGAGGCAACACAATGTATCTCCCTGCTAAAGAAAATTCGTATTTATGTTTTGCCTCCATCAAGTCGCAGTAAAGTTCTGCTTTGATTTCCTTCTGGTGAGTGCGCATCCATTCTAAGTTGTTGTTCTCAATAGCAAGATATAAATCGCACACGTACTGTTGTGTTAATCCATTGGCGCATAGAAGAATATCTTTCTCAAGTTTCGGTTTCGAACTGTCTTTGGTTCCTTTCCGAAATATCGTATCGCGAACTTGAAGAATAAATTTGCTATAGTCCATTATTGTCACCTTAGTATCTTTGTGCTTGTTAAGTGTATCAGGTGCTTCTGATGTGAGATTGATGTGCCAACCCGCTTCTCCATGAATATGCAGCAAAGGATAGCAGAGTGGATAGAAATGCGGACTCCAATATGGGATTTCTTTCAACCGTTGATTATGTTGAGCTGGAACGATAACACTTCTTCTGTAGTTGTGGGTATGCGTTTCGAAATCAGAACTGGTTATTATTGCTACCTCGGGGCAAACCGGCCGATTGTAAGTCCGCGGCATCGCAGCAACTTTATCCATAAATGCAATGTGATAAGTAGCTTCTGTTCCAGCACACGCTTTGAGTTTTTCTATGTTGGGTTCCAGTTGTCCAAATATTCTATTGTTGGCTTTAATCCAATCTCTCAGAGTTCGCACAAGGGTTTCCTAAAAAAAAGAATATTACAAAAACAAAGATTATCATCATATACTTTGAAGTTAATAAGTGGTATCTGTTGTATTATTATGAACCTCTTCGTTGTTGAATTTAAAATGCGCGTTGTCCTGCCCGCCTTCTTCGTAAAAGTAGCATTGCATAAATGCTGCAACCTTGTCTGCTGGCTTTTGCAATGAACTGATTCTGTGCTGAATATTTCCTTCCACAACCACAACTGGTGGCCCACGTGTTTTAAATTCTGCTAATTTTGAAGTAACAGAAGCAAAAGCTAACGATGTATTGTACTTTCTAATATTTTTCTGGAACAATCGTGCCTCTCTACTGTTGCCAGTGAAAAGACCAAATATTTTATCATCTGGGTACTCAGATAGTTGAATGAAGGGGAACCCTATCTTCCCGCCTTCACAACAGGTTTTATATTTCCTGTTCTTTCCTTTTCCAGTTAATTCTTCCTCAAAATAGTGAGCTTTACAATGAGCATGTGGACATTGGTTTTCTGAGAGAAGACTTTTCAATCTGTTACAAAAAGTAGCAAATTATATTATATTAATGAATAGAATATTATCATATATACTCATATATTACTTC
>VKHH01007181.1:0-12206 GCA_015144975.1 Epipyxis sp. PR26KG | reverse complement strand
AGTTACATTTATGGTGTGCTAACAGCAACTATGTTTAGATAGATATTAAGCCGAAGAATATCAAAATACTTAACAGAGAATCCCGGAATCTTATACCCAAAAGTTCGAACGGGGGGGGGGGGTAACCGCCCGTGTGCCCCATTCCCCCATATGGCGGGAGTGATGGCTCAACCCGCCAGGCGGCAATCCGCCATAGAATTCCCGCCACACCCGCCATAGAATTCCCGCCAATCGTATATAATAATCAATTATTGCAAGAAATGCCTTTGGGGGGTTCACTCCCGCCATACCCCCCCCCATCTAACAACACTGCCAATAATTTACTTTTTTAAAACTTGCCACTTGCCACAGCAGACAATGGTTGAAACAAACAAATTAGATTTTACTCTGCATATTCCATCATACACATCTTACTCAGGATGGCTCCAAAAGAAAAGTAATGTTAGAAAAATATGGGCTAACAGATTTTTCACTTTACAGGTTACAATGTTACAATTATTCAAATATATGAATATATGTGGACTATTAAATTGATTTAGGCCTTACTATTAATACTTTATGATTAAAATCTTTTATAAACAAGAAAACTCTTTTCTTTCGCTGCTTTATTAGGATGGTAGTATAAGATATTATTCAAAAGGCCCCCCTTCAGAACAATTAGATAATAAGCAAAGCACTCACGGAGAAGATTTAAAAAAAGAAATAAAGCTTGCAGGTACATAAATTATACTCTTTTACTTTACTACCCTTTCCTGTGACAATTTTAATCTGAAAACTAATTTAGTCACTCAGTCATGATGTTGATTTGTGGAAAAATAAATTCTAATTATTGAAAGTTTCATTCGAAACATCATTTGCCTTGTTACTAAACCCATACATTCGATTTGATTATAATAATCTTAAGGATGTAGTGTTATTTATCAAACACAAGAAGATAGCTGCAGGTTTGATTTCATCAATAAAGGAAGCAAAAAAGATGTTATGGAGCTTAAAGCTAATAGTTCGGAGGAGGTTGGTGTTATTTCATTAAAAACACATAATAAAAAATCTAATTATTATAGCCATAAACTTGCAAAGCGAACCCATATTCCGCTTTTTTGGTTCTCTTTTATTTATCTAGCTTATAAATCCAATTGTTACATTATAATTAAAGGCATCGCAATGGTGCAAAGTTTTAATCGGCGGGATCGAACGAGCTAACATACTAGCATTGCAGCATAATCTACGTATACCGGAAGTGATCGAGTGGTATTATCAGAAGCAAGCATCAATAATGAACAGAACTGCATTTCTGCAGACAGAAGCAACCATGGATTTACATTATTCTGTGACGGGGAAAGTTGGCGCAAAGAGTTCAACTAAATTATTTGTCAAGGTTTGATTTAATAATGGTGATGTTGATGACTTAGAGCACCTGCCACCATTTCTTCACTCCCAAATGACTTGGCGTTTCTCTATTTCTTGTTAATTATATTATTTCCTGAAGTATGATATTGTTCAGGGTGTGGACATTTCATCCAAAATATAAAAGAATGATTTTGAAATTGTTCGATTTAAATACATGAATGATGACAATATTAATCGACTTTTAGTTGTTTGTATTACAAATATTATATGTGAAATAATGTTCATAATTTCAGATGACTCCGGATTATTCTGGATTATTATTCAGAATTAATATAATTCAGAAGCAGAAGCTATCGAGAGTAGAGAGTCTCAATAATGGACGTATTCTTCTATTCCAGGACATCACAGGTTTTCGTTTACCATTATTATTATTATTATCATATTTTTTCTATCAAAAACAATAATATCTGAAACAATTAATTTATATGATCATTTTTAATGATTAGATGACAACAATTAATATCGTTTACTGTTTTTATAACAATTTGTCGCTTATTGCATTGGTCTTTTCTCAGCGTTCAAATCAGACTTTCATTTGAACCATCCTTCATCATTATAGAAACTGTCTAAGCCAATTAATGATCAGATGTATTATTTAATATTTAAAAGATTACTAATATTATTTGTAGATTATCATAATAAGTGTTAATCATATCTTATGTTTCTGGTGTTTTTAATGTGTTTCTGATGTATTATGTTATAATAGGATGTTTCCTACCTTCTTCTTGGTCATCAGTAAACGGAGTGTTTGTATTCAGTTTGATCACTCGTGAAGATCAGTTGTCGATGGAAATGAGCTCGGAGGGGGTGGTGTGGTTGAAAGCAGTGCAAGAATTAGTAAAATTCCAGGTATTATTAGCAATGCACTGAACTGCTTACTCGCATTTGTTCGCTAATGATCAATGCATGTTATGACATAATAGCTATTTTATCCTTCATTTTAACATGGATCCCGGATCAGTAATAATCATATTAAAATTAAAATATAATCTTAACAATCATAATTACTTATTGATCGTCATGTCAAATTTAATGGATACTATTTTATTAATTAAGAAATTATTTGTCAAATGAAGTTTTGTTTGATTAAATATTAGTAATGTAAAGGGAAGGAGGACAACCTATTTTATTATTTAATTGCTTATTTTTTATTTTATTTTCATAATATTTTGTTCTGTTCTGATCAATATTTAATCGATTTTTAAATAATAATTATGATTGTAATGATTGTTAATAGCGAATAACTGTACCAAGTTCGAGAAACATTATAAGTGTAAGCAATCGACCCAGTTCATCGAGTTGGAGCAGCTCTATGTTAAGCAACTCTTCTCAGATGATGCGATCTAGCGAACAAGATGATAATATCAACTCGAACCAATTTGCTGCAAACTCAGGTATGAGCATTATCGAATATCAAATATAATCATATCCTCCATACTCAATACCACACGGGAATAATCTCGGAGGAGTTCCTCATATATTATTCAATTATTATGTTAGACTCGTTAATAAATATCATTTCAACTATTTTAATCTTAATTAATTTTATTGTATTATTATCATATTAATCGTGACTAACTTGACTGCATAAGTGATGGGCTCCAGACTAAGGGGGACAGTTTCATAATATTTTATTATGATTTTATGAATTGATTTAGTTTTACTATTATAAACCCATTCAATTCAGGAACATTTTACTCGTGTTCGAATGAGATTCAGCTGTTAATAGAAAGCATGAATTCCCTTGCTTCGCAATCCTCGCGTATACCGGAGATCGGGAAGGCAAGTTTATCAATTTTGAAAGTTTTGACTGATTTGAAATCAAATAAAGAAGCTGGAGTAGTGTTAGGTAACAGGATGGAAGATTTCATTCGTGCTTTAGCTGATCCAACCAGTGGGATTCTTCAAGCTTTAGACAAGCCAGGTCAGATCAGATTGCTTACCGTTTATCGTTAACTGTTATCGAATCAATTATTAGTTAATTATCCACTATTATTATGGTATTGGTGCTGGTATGTCACGTAGGGGATAAAAGTTTGTTGAATTTCCACCTGGGGTCAATGAATAATAAGTTAAAGGAAGCGGAGAAGTTCCTCACGTCGCAGTGTTTTGTTGGGTGGTTGGGATGTGCTGTGAACCGTCCCAGTGACACCATGCGAGGTCGATTCGACCAATTAGATACTGACATGGTGTTGATTCTCAATGCTTTGATCAAAGCTGTGAACTCCGCCACTAACTATCGAGCGAACGAGTTGAAGTTATTCGAGAGGAAGGAATACAACATGATGGTGGACATCAAGAGCTCCATTGACAGTCTAGGCGGAGCAGAAGCGATATACAAGGATACCATCAAAGAGAAAGCACTGGCTAAGTTGATCCAATCCGACCCGTCAGACATTAACGAGGAGTTGCAAAAACTATTATTCTCATCGAAAAGGAGCAGCATCCGGTACTCGCTTAGTGGCGCCTCCAGCAACTCTTCTTTCGTTTCTTCTTCGACCGCCACGTCAAGTGTGAATACTTCATCTACAAATAACATCGATAATTATGGCAATAATAACAATTACAATCAGCCTTCGTGTTGGCAGAAGTATTTCTGTTGCTGTTGGATTGTTTCTCGTTCCACTGCTGCATGGACCCCTTCTCCCCATGGCACCTCTGAGCATATGTCACCCTCAACATTATATCGAAAAACACATAATCCGATGAGGAAATCTGAGGTGCAAATGTTAGACGAGCCCCTTTACATCCAGAGCGATGGTTAAGTCGCATGGACCATAATAGTAATATGATTTATTAATTGTTGGCTGTTATTTCCCACATACATAGGTTATCATGAATCATGATCTAACCGTGCATCCCGGTGTCATATAACATTCATATTGAGTTCAGTCATGATCAATTTACTGATACAGATAGGCGATATATTTTAATTGTGTTCAGAAAATCGACTGAAAATAATATATTTTTTATTTTTATTTTATTATTTTTGATAACTTTTATTTTTATAATACAATCCCAGCCGGTCAGTGACCAGCTAATGATTAAATAGCAATAGAAACAAACGAAAGAAAAACAAATAAATGATAACAATTATTTTTCAGGAGTTGGTTTCTTTTTCATTGCTCGTAATCGCTTATGGCCTCCCCATGGCTTCTTAACATTGGTTGTTTCTGGCTGATCTTTCTTCACATCATCGCTCTCATTATGTTTGCCGGGATTACCATCACCGGAAATATCACGGGGGGTCGTTTTTTCATTTTTCTGTTTCTTGATGGAAGAGGGTGTTTGTTGCTTTTTATCAACTGACTCCATATTATGAAGTTTTCGTTTATTCCTGTTACCTCCATCAACATTATCATTTCCACTTTCTTTCACCACATCCTATCATTAGATTATAAACAAAATAAACGTGATAGCCGTGATCACGTCAGAGCAGCAATTGTTTTGAGGCCCTTGTCCTGACCCAGGGAATCATCCATTACCTGAGTTGCTTCCGTTAAAACTTTCGCAGCAAGTTTCTTTTGCTTGAGTTTTTCTCGCTGCTGCTTTTTACGCAATTTCTTATCTTCGGAAAGCTTCTGTCGTTTGCTATCTTGTACAACTTCTGTTTGATTCGAGGGTATGGACTTGCTTGCATCTACAGGACAACGCATTACACAACAAGGAATGAGATTATCATAGTTATCTAGTAGTATCATATGGTTAATATTATTCTTTTCGAAATAATAGAGACGAAATAATTTGTCATTCAGTACCGAGGGGAATAATAATGATTGGGTGGGTACCTGGCTTAGCTTTTAATATTTCGATATTATTTTGGTCATTTTTCTCAATTTGTTCGATTATTTTCTTGCTTTTTAATTTCTTTATTTCTTTTTCTTTCCTCACAACCCCTCCTTCAGCCTCAACCTTCTTTGTGCTATTATCATGATTGAGGTTGAGCTTCTTCGTTTCCGGTTTAGATCCGGATCCTTTTTTAACAACTTTTATCTTCGAAACATCAGAAAAAACTTGTTCGACCTCAACTTCAGATTCTACTTTTCGCTTTTTCCCAACCACAGCATCTTCTTTCTTCACTGCCTGTCCCTTCAGATTTACAGCGACTTTCTCAACTGAATTCTCGACATTTCCTCCGATAATGGGAGTGGTGACAGTGGTTGAGGAGGCAGTGTTATTAAAAACAGAAAGTGTTGCTATGTTTTTGTTTGATTTTGATTCCTTTTTCATCAATTCTTTATTATCTTTATTATTCTTATCATCACTATTGCCCTTATTGTTACCATTGGTATAATTGGGTTTGCTCTGTTGCTGTCGCACCTTCACACGCTCTTCCCTTTCTTTTAATATTTTTACCTAAAATTATTATCATAAAAATAATTATCAAATCAAACAATAATAATAAACAATAATAACAATAATTATAATGCCAAGTTTGGAACGAGTTGTTCTATCTTATAATAATATTAAGTCGATAATAAACCTTTTGCATGTTTTCTAAACTGAATTCGACGATAAGCTTTGCTTTTCCATAGCCAGTGCTCTCCCCAGCGATGTTATTTGTCGCGATGTGCGAGTATTTCGCATTGTGATTGAGCTCTCTCAGACAAGCCAATGCATGCACATGATGAGTGAACTCGACAAAACCATAACCGCGAGATTGTGGCTGGCCAGCACTAATCATAATAATAGTATCATAATTAAAATAATAATATGAGCATTTTGAAATCTTATCATTTCATGGCATGGAGCTCGTTCATTCACAATATTGCAAGACGTGCTTACCGTATTCGTTGCATGTCTAACATTATTTTTGCGCTTTTTAAACAATCTTTGTTGACTTTTGTTATGGCTTCCGGTTGTTTAACAATAATTCCCTGGGCTTTTATTTGCAAGTTCATATCTTCAACACTAACCAATTGATTGGAAATACCTACGGCACAGTGAGGTAAACAATTAATTATTATGAACATAGCACGGTAGACAGGATATTATCAGCATTATACTTACTCTGTTACGTTTGACCTGTTATGAAGTTTTCTGTACAGCTGTTTCTCTTGGAAAACTGTGTAAACCACCACGTAAAAGGTCCTTCTACACAAGTTTTACGAGAAGCAGCTGTAGAGATAAACTTCAACATTGGGTCAAACGGAATGGAAGAAGTATAATTTAGTGTCAAGCAAGCGGAGGAGCATGATCATAGTATAGCATACATTATTATAATTAACCGACCTTGTTTAGTGGCTTCTAAACAAACGTTTCTCAATTCTTTGTCAGTTACTGATTTCGATAAGTTTCGTATTGATAATCTAGAAAATAACATAATAGAAACATTATAAATATGATCTATTATTGTTGTAAGGAGAGTAAGATATCTCATTTGACTTGAATGATCGAATGAGGAATCATCCATAATCAACATAATCAAGATCATTCAACTCTTTCATTAAAAACCGTTCAAAAAAATCATTAATTAATTCATTCGATTTATCATCACTACATTATTGCTATATCACCTGTGAGCAGACACGAAAAATAATGGATTTTGTAATTTTTTTCTTTTTTCTGCTTGTGCTCGCTGCCGTTTCTCTTTATCCAACTCAGACATAACAACAGCTCTAATGAAATAATAGAACAAATAATAATAAGGTTACATCATGTGAATTATCAATATACAATTAGCTGCAATATAATTATAAAAAGAATTATTTATGTTTTATGAATTTGTTGCTATACTCCATTGAATATGAATGACATAAAAATAATATAATAATAATATGAATTCTAACTTTTCTCCAGGCTTCGCTTCTGCTACAACGAGCCCTTCATTCATCAGATATAAGTTTCTCTTATCTCTGCTATTCTTTTCATCCTCTTTTAATTTATTTGCTTCTTCGCGATCTACTGCCAAGTTAATTCTGAAGTTGAAAATAATGAATGAAAACAAATAATCATAATAAATAATAATTATTTATTTTCACAATAATTATATGTAATTCGATATGTTCCTTCTTAGTCACTTGATTAGTATACCCAGTTCTAAGAGCAAAAAGCGATTCAGATATTATCTGTTATAATCACCTGCAGGGCCTGTCTTGAATGGTGATTGTACCGCAGCCCATGCTATTAATAGTTGCACCGGTTGCTAAGAGGCATGCTTCAGCAAAAGCAGGATCAGCGAACTTCACAAATGCGGATCCTTTTGATATTCCAGTTACTTTGTCTGTGACATTAATTTGTAATTAACACAATACAATCATCATAAAAATAATCAAATCGAAGTGCAGCATATATATGATGATAATAGCACAGCTTATATCATATAAAAATATAACCTTTTACAATAATTGCCATCACAATTCTTCCGAAAGAATAGAGTGCCGACTTTAGAACCTTCGGTTCAATATCAAATGGTAAATCTCTATAATAAATAAAATTGTTGGTTTAAGTTCAGATTAATCTTATTTTCTCAATTTGCAATAATAATAATAATAATAATAATAATAATAATAATAATAATAATAATAATAATAAACAACTATAACCTGATGAACACTGTGCATCCTTGCTTGACATCATTGGATATGGTTTTAACTTCTTTCTCATTCACATCCTCCTCCTCATTATCGTTTTCATCATCGCTATTATCATCATCTTTGTTCGAATTATTAAGATTTTCATCCACTTCATCAATAATATCATCATCTTCTTTATTATCATCACTCGTCGTACCGTCCAGTGTATCATCGTCCGAGTCATTATCACTTCCATCATCATCATCATCACCATCATCATTACTTGCTATGATAACATGATCATTCATTTTGATCTCATCATTGCCATTGACCATTTCATCTTCTGAAATTTTCTCCTCAGCATTTGAGCCATACTTTATGTACGATTCTTTACTCATACAGAAATCAATTGCAACTTCACGATTACACACTTTTAAGCCTTGACTGTTCTCCACTGCTTTAATAGCGTCTTTTTCACACAAAAATGTCACAAATCCAAAGCCTTTTGGTTTTAATTTTGGTTGATCTGACGAGCTACTTTTATTCTTTCGATTTCGATTATGGTCTTTCGCTTCAGTACAATATATTATATAACATTTTAAAATCAGAAGAACGGAAATGTTTCAAAAATCAATGCAAGTTTTAATATAATAACTTAAAACATGTCAGAAGATGTTTATATAATTCATGAATTAATAATATCAGAATATGTTTACATGAAATAAAGACGGACACTTTACAAATCTCACTCCAAACAACGATTTTTTTACCTTGAATGTCTTCTCGAGGTGCACTTATCCCAACTGGGATTTCGACACTTACAACAGGACCAAAAGTAGTCATTTTATCAATAATATTTTGTTCTGTTGCTTGAAAACTTAAATTTCGAATAATTAATCTACATTTTCGTTTTCGTAATTCGATCTCTGTCATATCTGCAACAGTTCTTACCAACAGAATAGTTCTATTGAAATTCCTATTAAGAATTTGCATTTGCTCCTCAGAAGTTGGTTCATCAGTAGACTTAACAGGTCGAATTAATCCTAATTTGTGCATGGCGATTTTATCTAATTTTTCTTGAAGAACAAGGGACTCATTCT
Organism: Epipyxis sp. PR26KG; assembly: GCA_015144975.1. Lineage (NCBI taxonomy): Eukaryota > Chrysophyceae > Chromulinales > Dinobryaceae > Epipyxis > Epipyxis sp. PR26KG. The sequence goes on along the minus strand of VKHH01007181.1, from coordinate 3,184 downwards.
TTGAATTGGCCGTTACTAGCATTACTTTGCCTTCAGGACTGCAACAAACCAAAGAACTGCTTAAACTATGGTTCTATTAAATGATTGAAATCATTATTAGATTATTTGAACGATTGCATTTATTATTATGGATGAAATAAGATCCTGTCGTACCTGTTTCACCAACTCGACCTCAGCTTTTCTTGAAAGTTTCTTCAAGGCATTTTGGAACAATTTCTTATTTAATTCAATTGGTATTCCAAATACTAGAAGTTGTCTACTTCTACGAATATGAGTATTGTTACTTTTAAGGTCATCATCTTGTTGTTTAATAATACTTTCTTTTTGCGATTCATCACTTTTTTTATTTACTTCAAGCTTTTTGATCACAGTATAATTTTTTTCTTCATTATTAGATATATTAGTATCTTTATCCGCACCATCCAAAGTTTTTGTTGAAGTCTTCTGAGTTTTTTTCGCTAGTTCAAGTTGTAATTTTCTTCCCTTCAACTCATATCCTTGCCGTTCAGATAAGGCTTTTGCAGCATCTTCCCCAAGCGAACTATACATATATAAATTATTAATAAACTTTCAGTTACAGTAGTTGGAGCATGAATATATTGCATATTCATATTACTGTACAATTTCACAAATCCAAATCCTTTGGACGCATCTTTCGCTTTTGATATTGATGCATGCTTGATAGGACCAAATGATTCAAAGCAGTGAAGAAGATCCTAATGTACAAATTAATGGGATAAAGCTCTTTTATTTGATGGTAATGATCACCAGTGTGTTGTTTAGTTACCTCATCCGTTGTTTGAAAAGATAAGTTTCGAATAAACAATTGATTTTCTTTAACTGCACCCGACATTTTGTATCTCTACAAACGTGCAGCAATAAATAACTTCACACGCTAATGATAACCTCAAAATTGTTCAATCATAATAACATCTAAATACCGATTCATTAATTTATTCAAAAGTGGGGTATGAATGGTCGCGGCTTTACGGCTTCATAGAGATCTACTGGATAACTAACCCATAACCGTAGACCACACCTGAAAAACGTAAAAGTTTATTAATGGTAAAAATATTTCCAATCAAAAATTACTTATCCAAACGATTAAGGTTAAATAGGGAAAATATAAAATAATGGATCAAATCTTTACGATAAAGGTTAAATAGTAGGAAAATATGAAATAACATATTTTTTGTTGATGCATTTATTCATGCAGAAAACATAGTACTGATATTTATTGACCGGAATGAAATGACCATTGAAAATACAATACTCGAGATGCTGCTGGGATGTTTATAAATTGAATAATAAGTTATGGACCACAGATTCGTTAATTACACCACATGTAACTTATAATTGTTTCGAGGGATAAATTATGTGGTGTGCTCCCAATTGCAAACCATAACTTAGAGAAAACAAAAGATTGACAATCCAAAAATTAATAAAAGTTACTAGTAAGTTACAAAACAAAACTTCACTGTAATTACTGAACTTTCGCAGCTCTTAAAGCTTTTTTGGATTGAACAGGAATCCAATCATCTCCTTCATTTTCTTCAGTTACCTATATAATTAAAGAAAAGCGTGAAATAAAAATTCAACTAATGATCTATCAATTTGAACCATCTCATAATCAGCAGAGAAAACATACCGTTGTATTTCTATTACTTCGGGATCTTTTTGCTGGAGATAAATTTGAAATATCCTTGCCACCATTAAGAATTGCTGCAGTGAAGAACATTGGTAGTTTCTTATCCGGTGAGCAAGCATAGAAAGTTACAATTGCAACGATAACTGTGGCAAAAATACTGAATAACACAGAACCAACTGTTTCCAAATCATAGTCGCTTGTTGGAAAATACAATTCGACAGTCTATCACACAAAAGTCAAGTTTATATACCAGTTAGTAGTAATCCTATTATTTCGCAAAATTTAAATCATGATGGAAAATAGTAATTAATTCAACCAAGTTGGATAATATGAACACAAATAAATGAAAAATTATTACATATTAGACCTGATTGAAAAATGTAGAACTATAACTTTCAGTCTCGGATTCATAGAATACAGTAATTGCCAATTGATACTCAATAGGTTCCAATTCAGAATGTAATTGTAATGCATAATTTAATGTGATCTCTTCACCAGCCTTTATAATAACTCCAAATGGTTTGTAAGAGTAATTTTGAAAATGATGTCGGAAGTCATATGGTGAATTCAAACTTCCCATAATTGCAGAAATATTGTAAAACCCTGTTGAAGGAAGTATTGGGATATTGGGATTAACCACAATTCTTGTTAAACTGTATTTTTTTACCTAATCCATCATTACTTAAGTGACAAAGTGCGATAACATTTCCACCAATTGGAAACTTTCTGTCAGGATGATCTGGAAAGTAACTTGCAGTTTCAACATCATCCGCAGATGATGGCATATCAGTTAGTGGATGCTTAAAAGTTCTTGTACTACCACTCTCATCTTCTGATTTTGCATTTATATTGGATATAATGCACAAAATTATACATGAATAAATACAACCAAGTAAATTAAAAGTCAGCATATTAAGTCAACAATCAATTCCAATTACAATTTTTGATAACTCTACTTTTTCTGCTCAATAAATAATGTAAATAATGTAAATAATACGGTATGATAAGTTTATACCCCACCCAGTCCTATACTATAATAATATAAAACTTCTAGCACAACTTATTAATTTAGAATATATTCATGCTACCAACTATAAATAAAATAATATAATTAAATTTTAACTTTCATTAGTTAATATATATTATATTGGATTCATTTTACTTTATCTTTGGATAAGTTAAGCTTATTTTTTATTTTGGAAGCTCTATTCATCTATTCCTGGTATTTTAATATTGTGGTCCTGTCTACCTTCACTTCCCACTTCGGCTTTGCAACCTCCACGTGTATTCATGTCCTCCCTTTATCAATATCCTGGACTTGGCGATCCAATGCTGCTGATCCTGATGCTAAATACTGCTGTCCCTGCTGCACTGTACCAATGCTACGTCCAAAATCTCCCTTTTTTCTTTTTTTGAATAATGATTGTCGAAGAAGCAAGAGCTTAAGAGGGCTCTCTGTTATGTTTTACAGCTTGTTCCTCTTGTTTAGTTGAACTGGTTTGATTTGCTCACTTAATTCCTATTCATTCATTCATT
>VKHH01007180.1:0-12211 GCA_015144975.1 Epipyxis sp. PR26KG | reverse complement strand
AATAATAATAATAATAATAATAATAATAATAATATAAATTTTTTTGAAATTAAGCAGCTTGAATTAAAAAAAATGTTAAATAATAATAATAATAATAATAATATTTTTTTGAAAAAAAAATCATAATTTAATAGAAACAAGCAAACAAATTAAATTTTATTTATTATATATACAATATGATATAAGAACAACTTTTCTTTGGATGTGATTTCTTCTAAACCAATATCACATTACATAAGTTTTATTTAATTCTTCTAAGTGACAAAAAATAATTTTTAATAAAAAGTTACTTCCTCCGTTCCGTTTGACCATTTGTCTACAGATAAAAAAAACCATCTACAGACGAATGTTTTGGTTTGACGGACAAAATTTTCTCCGTACGAACCAAAACAATTTTTTTACGAAAAACTATTTATGTTGTACCAAACTTAAAATTTTTAATAATAGCAACAATGAATTACTTTTAACTTTCGTTTTGAATGAAGCAATCATTTGCACTATCAACTGATTATATGACTTGGGTTTTGCAAAAATTTAATTAGTGATATTACAAGAAAATGAATTGGTCGTACCAAATTATAAATGGTCAAACGGAACGGAGGAAGTATTAAACAATTATATTTACATCAATTCAAATATAATTGAGAAAGTTATTAAAAGTTAAAAACTTTAATTATTATTTTTCTTTAATAATTTCTCAAATTTATTTCTTATGTTTGAATTGATATTTAATAAAATAATTTTGATTCTTTTGTTCACAAATGACCAGAATTTTTGGTCACTACCCACAATTTAAAAAACTACTGACATTATTCTTTAATTAGAATAATATCAAGCTTAAGACACTATATAACTTAAGAAACTTAGTAAGTTACATATAATAATAAGGTTTATAGCAACAAAATTCTATATTATGCTAATAAATAAAATGTTTATATCAAATTTACCTGCTCTAATGCATTACCACATATCATTTGACATGATTCATTATCGAATCCACACTCTTCAATCTTAGATTTTGCAAATAAAGCACGTTCTTCATCAATTTCAACTCCAATACAACAACTTTTCAAATTATTTTGTTGACATTGTTCTGCACAGTTTATAATAAAATTCCCTTCTCCTGCTCCAATATCATATACTATATAGATAATAATATTTCAAATATAAGATTATTACTTACTGAAATAATATTCATTCAATACATAATTTAATTTTTTAATTACACATATATAACACACCCGTTAAAACTATTTTAATAATAGATCAATAAAATACTAAATGGTACAGCTTTTTATACAGTTTCATACATTAGTGATATAAAGATTTACTAGATAAGCTAATAATATATTGATGCACTAGATTTCAGGATTACTAAACTCTTGACAAGGACTAATATTATGACTTTAAAATGTTGAGTTTGCACTAACATAATTATAACTTAGTGTTTAGTGTTTAGAAACACCATAGTTTAGAGATTGATTACCTATAATTGGCTTTGAAGTTGCTGTCTCTAAACGTTTATCTAAGTCATCGAATAGCAAATATTCTGTGGCAGCATCGATTACCTCTTTAGGAGTTGACCATAATTTTTTACGAGGTGCAAGCATTTAATTAAATATATCCTCAACGATCTGACTTACTGTAACTTTTGATTTGCTGTGGTAATAATGGTAATAACCACCTCATCTTCAATTATCCATTTGCATCAGCGTTTCTTATAATAATAATTAATAATATTTTTTAAATAATAATAAATTTAACTTTTATTGCCCGTGTCATAATTTTTAGCCCTAATGGCATCCATATCATGACACTTATCATCATCTTATCATGATAACTTTTAGATACTGCTACTTTTTTTAATACTAACTAACTTACCTGGAATATAAAATAGTTCACAATAATTAGTAGGTATATTACAATCCCGGGAATCAATGTCTTGAAAATCTTATTCTATTACTTCGATTAACTTACTGTACATGAGTTAAATTAACTTGTTTTCTGAGCAATAGTTTCGTCACATTCTTGATTGACAAAAAGTTAATTGAGATAACAATAAATAGTTTACCATAATTCATTAAAGAGAATAAAGTAATTTAGATTCGATCTTCAAGATATTCAGAAGACGTTCGACCCCCACACTTGCATTTGTGGTAAAAAAATCAAGAGCATTATTTGTGATTACAGTAGGTATTTTTTGCACTTTGAATTAGAGGTATTTTTCATTTATTTTTTACTTTCTCTAGTGCCCATAATGTTGGTTAAACAATTTCAACAATTTTTCCAACTGAATAATGAAGAATCAAACCAACAAGACATAATAACTGATTGTTATAAGGTATTCAATGCAAAAGAAATTTCCAAAAGTGATGATTACAGTACAGGACAAGTTTTTTTTATTCATTCTAATGCTACTCCTCGATGTACACTTGAAACTATGGCACAAAAGATTTTTCAGCAGCATACTCAAGGCCTGTCGTTCGATCCTGCAAATTCTGGTGCAGAATGGTGGACACAAGTGATTGATTATCGCGATGATATTGGTTATCATTGGGATCGAGATTATGGCTTAGAAGAGGATGGTATTCATAAATACCCTCTTTATGGCACGGTAACATATTTGAGTAAATGTGGTGGGCCTACTATTGTAACCAATCTCACTGGAACAGAAAACTCAAACCAATTGGTGGAAGGTAACGTGAAGGAATTTTGTTTGTGTTCACCAAATCTATTCAGTCATCTACTCTTTGATGGCTCTTTATTGCATGCTGCTTCATCTGATTTCATACTTGAGGATGATGATGATGAAGATAGCATTTCATCGAATGAAGTTATGAAACGAGTAACTTTCCTTGTAAACATATGGATCAATCATGTACCATCACAAGCAATTAATTTGCCGCAGATTACAGCAGATGAATTGAGTAACATTCATGGAATTGATATTTCTTGTGAAAATGAATCAATTCAACAAAATAATATGAATTTATCAAAGGAAATATGTTCAAGAAATCTTGAGTGGAAATTTGTTAGTTCTGAGCAACGATTACTTATTACTTTACCATTTGTTGATAGTTCTAAAGCAAATGATTTGTTGAGTGAAAAATATTTTATCAATTTTAAATATTCAGATGATTTATTTTGTGGTAAAGTTGGAGCAAGAAATAGTTCTGACAGTGAATCTGATAATAGTGTGGAAGATGATGAAGATGATGATAGTAGTTCTGATGATAATAGTTCTGCTGATGATGATTATAGTAATGAAGGCGTAAACGATTCTCAAGACGGTGATAATAATGATAATGAAAGTCCAGATAACGATAAGCAAAATTCCAGACGTGTTAAACGGAGAATTGAGTAATTTTTACTTTATTTATTTATTTATTTATTGTTTAAATATAGTATCCCTTAGTTGATCCAGCTTCATTTAATTAAATATTAATTTTAATCGGTAATTGATTGGTCGATAATTACAATTATTACTAGGGAAGAATTGAGACATGAGGGGTCATGTTTTTATACTCTAATGCTGTATAAGGATAAAACCATAAAATTCTCAATAAAGTAATCCTTATGAGATCGTAGTACCAGTATATCTAAGTATACATTCATTTGTTCTGTATATTTGAAGCTAATGGATATACCAGTATGAATATATTTATCCCGTGTCAACAATATCCTTATTTTCCTTCAATCAATCAACTGTGTTGAGCCATTTTCATTACAAAATCTTAGTTAAACGTCTCCCGGGTTAAATTGCAACTATCCACATTAACATAAACAATTAAACATTCGACACATAATCAAATTTCAATAACTTTACAAGCATCGTTGGTCAAGTCAATCCAAAAACACAGTGCAGAAATAATAAATCCAGCATCCAGTTAATCGAAAGCCACAGTTTCAAGTTGAAGAATATCTCATTGCATCCAATTTTATTTATTCTGTAGCTTGCTCGCTTGCTCCTCTTGGTTTACTTATATTCATTCATTCATTCTTACGTAGATAGAAAACAAGTGCGGTTTTAGAATAAAATTAATCTAGAACAAAAGAGATATATGTGCTGTATGTTTAGCAGCTTAATTCCTTTCATCAAATGTAGATTTACTTAAAATAATTTCATCGAATGAATGAATGAATCTTCTATTTTCATTCATTCATTCATTTTTCAAAAAGCTACATGGAATTACCACAATCCAATTCCCAATTTGCTGTTTTCCAATGTGTAAAAAGTGTGTTTTCTAGATTCTTTAGGTGAATGTTGTTTCAAACGGGATTATTTGCTTACTGTAATACTGTAATATCCCGTGTCAAAATCAAAATATTTATTCGTAGTTAATGTCTGGATGTTCTCCATAACCCAATAACTTGAAATATCAATTTAAATTTTGAGATGCATGATAATGAAGACCCTGAGCAATATAAAAAAGAATTGGATCTTGATGAAAGCATTGAAATTCTTCACCCTCGTTATAATAGATTTGTCATGAACCATGACAAATTTCCAGAATACGTCCAACCCAGGAAATCTATAAATTTAAATACGCGTGCAACCATAGAAAGTTTTTCCATTAATGGACTGGTTTCTACTACCCAATTTCTGCCTTTGTGTTACTTTGGGGAATTACCAATTCAATCAAACCCGTGGAATATGGATTTATCTGATTCAAAATCAGTTTGTGTGTTAGAAAATGATATGAAAAGATATGATACCAACTATAAGTCAGAGAGAATGAGTGATTTTATCATTGAAAGTAAAAATAATGAAATTGAAATACCTCAAACTATTCCTATTTTAAATATTGATGAACCATTGAAGTCTCAACAAAAGAATATCTCTTTTGATCAAGAATCAGATTACAAAGAAAGTAGCAATTATAAAGAATATGATTCTGATAAAGAAAAATTTTCTACTAAAAACTTCACTGAAGATAAGAAATAAATATTGACTATTATTGAAATTTTATGATAATAAGTAACGCTAAATTATTTCTGTAGTTTGTTTTTACTTCTTTTATGCTTCACAATATTTAATGAAAATATTAAATCATATACTAAGATATTGATATCAAAACTATTGCTATTGAGCAGTCCATCCTCCATCCATTGCCCAAGCCACACCTCGCACTTCTGATGCTGCATCTGATGCTAGAAATACTGACAAATCTCCAAGTTGAGAGGGTGTTACAAACTCTCCTGAAGGCTGTTTCTCCATTAACAGTTTTGTTTTCGCCTCTTGAAAAGTTATATTGCCGGCGAGAGATCTATCTTCAATTTGTTTTTCAACAAGAGGTGTTAAAACCCATCCTGGACATATAGCGTTACACGTTATTCCACTGCGAGCATTCTCTAAAGCAATGACTTTAGTCAAACCAATAACTCCATGCTTAGCTGCAACATATGCTGATTTCTCCGCTGATGCAACTAAACCATGAACGCTTGCAATGTTAATAATTCGTCCCCAGTTTTGTTTTTTCATCATAGGAATAACTCGTTTCGAAGTGTAAAATACTGCTGATAAATTAATATCAATTATAGACTTCCATTTATGATCAGAAAAACTATCAACTGGTTCGACATGTTGAATGCCAGCATTATTCACCAAAATATTTACTCCCCCAAACGATCTTTCAATTTTGTCCATCATTGAATTGATTTGATCAGAATGTGCAAGATCTGCATCAGCATACGATACTTCCACCTTGTATTGATCAGATATCGAGTTAACTAGAGTATTTATAGATTCAGAGGATCCAAACCCATTTAGTATAATGTTTGATCCTTGTTTTGCAAGAGAATGAGCAATGCCAAGTCCAATTCCACTTGTACTTCCAGTAATTAGAGATATTTTACCGCGTAAAGACATATTATGCAAAAGATTGCAATAGTTGAAGAAATGAATGATGAGGCACTCTATTCCAAACTTCCAAACAGTTTATTACTACACATCAGAATATAAAATATAAACACAAACAAAATGAATGAATGTATGAATTAAATGACACGACGTACCGGTATAATATCATTGAATCGGTTTAACGTTTTAATAAAACTTACCGTAATAAGTAGTTAAATCAAATTATCATATTATTTGCTGTCAAAATATATGATGATTAATTGTTTATTTGCTGTCAAAAATATATAGTTCCCACCTGCGTTTTATTCGGATTTCGGATTTGTTGTTCGGTTGGTGTTTGTCACATCATTATTGTTTAGACGATAAAATAATATATGAATACAGTATATGAGACTAACTTCGATTAAATTAATTAATTTTCTAATTTACTGTATTATTGTACTGTATATTTTTTTTTGAATATTGTACAGTATAAATTAACTTTCTAATATAAATATAGAATGAAAATGAATAGCATCATGAATCCTATCCAAGAAACCGAACTGACAACCTACAAAATCTACGGTAATATTTAAATTACAGTAATATTTGAAACATTTTTTGCAATTGTATTTTATTTCATCCTTCCTTCATAGAAGAAAGCAAATATGAAAATGACCAATATGATCTTAATGATGAGCAACTACGGTATGCTTTTCCTCGAAGAAGATTCACTAGAAAATATTGTGGTCATGATGATAGGATCACTGCACTTGCCGTTTACACCTCTTCATTATGCGAAGAAGCGTATATTGTATCTGGTAGTGCTGATCGTAATATAATAGTATGGAAATTTACTACTGGTGAAAAATTGGTTGAATTAACAAAAGCTCATAGTCAAGCGATTAGATGTTTGGATATAACTCCAACTCATGCAAGGCACTTGAATAATTTTCCAATATTAGTATCTGGGTCTGAAGATAAACAAATAGTTGTGTGGGAGTTACCAAGTGGTAAATTATTAAGAAAGTTACAATTACATGATGGGTGGGTGGTTGATATGAAGATCTATTGTCCACATAATATTTATGATAAAAATTCACAGCTTGTCGTATCTGTTGGTTATGATCGTACGATAGCTGTTTGGAACTTGTTAAGTGGTGAAGTGATAAGCTTTTTGGAAGGTGCTCATGACTTTTCAATCAGTTGTATGACACTGTATATTCCATCAAAAAAAGCCCAAAGTAAAATAGAAACTCCATTAATTATTACAGCAGCTTATGACGATAAGAAAGAGCAAGTTGTAAAAGTTTGGGACTGCTTTAATCCTCATGGAATTAAAAGAGCTTCTTTGGTTATTGAACAAGCACAAACAGTTTGTATGAGTGCTTTTGCTACTTGTGAACCTGAACCAAATCCATTTTACCAATCTGGAATCAATTACGATCTTACTAATCCAATTCTAATTGGTGCAGGGTATGATTTCACCATATATCTTTGGGATTTATGTTCAGGAATTTTACTAGAATCCTATTCTGGACTTCATACAAATTTGATCACTTCCTTGTCCGTTTATATGAAAGCTCATTACCAGTGGAATGTGTGGGATTCACATGATGAAAATGATATACAATCAAGGTTGGTAATAAGACCTAATGTTGTAAGTACGAGTTACGATAAAACCATTGTTATAATTGATGTTTTGTCTGGAGAGCCTGTGAGATTATTGGATGGAATTCATACGTCATCTATTATATGTGCAAAAATAACAAAAGAAATGACAAATCCAATTGCTGATGATTATGATACACATCCAATCATTGCCACTGGTTGCGTTGATGGTATTATTGGTCTATGGGATCTAGGTTCAGTTCAATCAGTTCAGCATGAGCTTGATCATGGATATCCTAATATTTCTGGTAATTGGTTATCGTTAGTAGCAATTTGTGAGCCAAATATTCTTACAATCAAAAAATACAATACTACAAGTCCACTGATTATTACAGTCAATTTTGATAATAGTTTGTCAATATGGGACTTTTATTCTTTGAATAAACTTAATCAAATTCATACTACTCATCCTTCTGATCAACAAATAAGAGATTTACAAACTTTGTCGTTTCCACTTGACACTTCTTCTATTGATAATAATCTTGAACCTATCGTCTTGACACGAACTTTAAAATCCATTGTTATTAACAGTATTATAACTGGAGATGTGATATGCTCATTACGCAATTCATTAATTTCAGATATGAATACTATGTCCACATTTATTTATGAAACAAATAATAATGATAATAACAAAAATAAAAACATGTTAAAATCATATCATGATTGCGATTTAAATCTCGCATATTATGGAGCTTTATTGTTCTATGGTTTAGAAGATGGAAGTATTATATCATGTGATGTGTTGAATAATTTTGAAATAATAAGAATTTATTATCAATTACATAATGATTGGATCACAACGATTGCAGGTTACTATTCTTTAGAGAAGAACATGATAGTACAAATCTCAGGAAGTAGAGATAAAAATATAATTATAATTGATATAAGTTCTGGAAATGAGTTAAGAAGAATCTCAAATGGTCATGAAGATCGTATTAAATATGTTGGAATGTATAATTGTCTCCATGATAATAATAAAACCAACATGGTGAGTATTAGCTATGATAATGCAATTAATATCACAGATTTATATTCAGGTGAATCTATCATGAAAGTTAAGGATATACTGCCAGGAAAGTACTTATTAAACTTCTACATCTTTCAACTAAAACCTAAAAAGACTCTCAGTCACGATCACAATCATAAGAACAATTTTAAAGTAGCCCAACTAATCATGGGTAGTTTTGATGGTATTATATCAATACTTGATCTATTAACATATGAAATCATTTATACCGTTCAAGGATCTAATGGATTTATGAAATCAATGGCAATTTATCATGTTCCAAGTGATGAAGGTGACAATTTATTCATTTTAGCCAGTGGAAAAGAATCATATATAACAATTATTGATACTTTATATCCTTTCAAATGTACACCACCAAGTAATTATATAAAAGAAAAATATAAAATTGATTTAATTGAAAGTAATAATCAACTCTCACAAAATTTATCAGAGAATAAATTCCAAATAAAATCTATCAGTACTGTTGTCAACACAAATAATCAATTATGGAAAAATATGACTCATATTTTAAATAAATTTGGATTTCGATTTTTTGTTGAGAATTCATTTTTATTTTTATTATCTATATTACATAATAAATATGATTTTTTATCAAAATTTCAAAAAGTGTTAGAAATAGCTGTTGGATTTCTTGGCAAAATTAATGGAAAAAATGTATTAGATTATGCGATACAAAATTGTGACACAAACATAGTCCATATACTGTTAACGTGTTTCATTGAAAACCTTAACAATAATAATATTTTATTTGCATTACATCCTCGTTTAAAAATAAGACCAATTGCTGATCAATTAACCAAAAATATTTTAATTGATTTAGCATATAAACATCCAACGGAATTTCATTATTTCATATGCTCGATTAAAATGATTAAGTCACCTGAAATTGTTTCGAATAACTTCAAAATGTATGATTTTGAAGGAAAGACAAGAAGTTTAATATGTGGATGTTATTCTGGTGAATTTGAAAATCTATGGGAACGATTATTTCTTGAAACGAAAATGGAAAACAATAATAATAATAAATTTGATAAAAATAATAATGATAATAAAGAGATTAAAAATATTGAAATCGGACAAGCTGTTGAATGCTTTTATATTCCATTAGCTCATATTGCTTCATTTGAATTGATTTGTTGCTATATTCATGTCAGTAATCAATTAGAAAATAAGAAGATATTTGAAAGTCCAATTGGAATTTATGGTTTGAAATATGCATGGCAACGATATGGAAAAATTGCACATCAGAAAAATATTATTTTATATGCAATTTTATTAATTACGTTTACCGTATCAGTCTTAACTTTTGATAATATAACCAAGTCATCATCAATATACAAAATGTTTCTTGGTTATATTTTCAATTTAGTTGTTTTATTCGTTTTGATAATTTATTCTTATGCACAATTCATAAGATTGAAATATTCAAAATTATTATATAAAAATAATGATAATAACAATAATGATAAAGATTCAAATGTTTCATTATTATCAATATTATTAACGTTTTGGAATTTTATTGATTTAATGATCATTATTATTACCAGTTTTGCAATCTTTTTACGGTTAAGTTTTGCACATGAAACGAGAGAATCAAAGTGTGTTCTTGCAATTGCATCAATATTTATTTGGTTTAAAATATTATATTTTATGAGAGCATTCAAGAGTGCAGGACCATTAGGTAATCATATATTATTATATTAATTGAATTGAAAAATTATTATTTATATTGTAAAATAAATATTATGATTATTTTTTGATATTATCTATATTATATTATTATTATAGTGAATTTGATATTTGCCATAACCAAAGATATCAAATATTTTATCGTAATCCTATCAGTTGCATTATGTGGATTTGCACAAGCTTTTTGGATATTATCTTTTCCAAATCAATCATTACCATTCGGTACTGTCGGATCATCACTATATAACTCTTTTTTATCAATGCTTGGTCAAATTCAATCTGATTTTGATGGTACAGCATCTCCTCCATTAGCTACTTTATTTATGGTGTTATTTTTAATGATAATTGTTATAATTATGTTAAATTTATTGATTTCATTGATGGGAGACACGTTTAGTAGACTCATAATTCAAAGATATGTAACATTCCGATATGATCAAGCTTGTACAATAATTGAAGAAAAGTTTGTGATTAATGATTATGATCTTCAAATACCAACTTATGTTCATATTTCTAAGTATGCACTTGATTTATATAATGATACAAATAATATTGATAATATAGCAAACAATGGTAATGATGGAGATGATGCAGATGAAAACACATCTAATCATAATAATAAAAATATGGAATTATTGAAAAAAATAAATGAGCAACAGAAACTTGAGAATAGAATGTTAATAAATAAAATTGATGGAATGGAAAAAAAAGTGATCAAATTAGAAAAAGTGTTTGATGATCAAATGAAATCTTTAAATAATAAAATTGATTTATTATTATCAGGAAATAAGAACTAATGTCTCTTAAGAGTTTATTACTATAATAATAAATCATTTATGCTTAGTAATAGTTTATTGTTATGAATAACAAGTATTTTGAATAAGTGCTTTAGTCATATTATTTTTTTGTGATTATTTGGTCATCAATTATTATTCTTCCATTCCAATCAAAATTATATATATACTTTATATTTTTCCAAAGTTTATTTTTTGAGTTTGAAAATAGTGAAAGAAAAAAGATGATAAAGTTTCTTCTATTTTGAAGTGTTGATATTTTCATATATATAACTAGAAAGAACATTTTTGAATGATATTACATATCTGGAATAGTATCAATCTAGTATGGGATTGTTTAGAAACAATCAAAATAATTTGTTATCTGAGAAGAGAGAGTGGGACGAATGTGATTATAAGTTATTGATACATATGATAGTTTGTAAAAGATTAATGTGTCAATATACTATAGTCAACAACTATTTCACTTGTTACCACAATCCCCCTACTCATTTTTGGAATATGAAGTAATAACAAATGTTATTTTTGTACAAAATTATGTTGATGTGTGTATCTCCGGAGGATTGATGTATACAGAGTCCAATTTTGTTTTTTATATTATAAGTTTTTTGTAATATTTTGATATTATTTTATTTAAAAAAAAATTAAAATAGTTTTTAGAAAAATAATATTATATTTTTCATAAATTTGAAAATCTTTTTTATTTTTATCAATCAATTGAAATATCCTTTTTTAATATATTATGACTCTCCCCTCCCCCTACTTCTGCAACAAATAATATACTTGATATATCCAGAATATAAAATATGATTATAATAGTGTTTATAATGTTGATAATTAACATCATCCTGAAAAATTTATAGTCATTTTGTAATATTAAAAAAATATCAAATAATATTGATAAGTAGTTATATGATAAGATGTATTATTACAGGGGGGGGGTTCTAATTTTTTTTTCTCATAATCAACTTATAATACATTATTTATCTTATAAAATATCTTATTTCTTAACGAATAGTAATATATTTATTACAATTACTAAACAAATAATTTTTTTGAATAAATATAAATAATATGATTTTATATGAAAGGTTAGTTAATATAAATAATTTTATAATAATAATGTTTTAAGAGATATTTGATCTTTTATTTTTTTGTTCAAACTTATCAGCCATAAAAAGGAGAAAT
>VKHH01007179.1:0-12211 GCA_015144975.1 Epipyxis sp. PR26KG | reverse complement strand
TAAATTATTTTTAGCGAGGAATTGGCGAGACAGGGAGGCGTGCCAAAGTAGCCATTACGCGCTGCCATTACGTGTGTATCACCGATATAACTATTCAATATCCACAAACAATTAGCAGTTATATATCACAATTATCAACAAGATATTGTGGAATCCAAAACAATTTATTAACTGAGGTTAAGTATGATCTGAGTTTTATTATTAACTAAGAATTAAGACAAATAAAAATAATGGTGCATTTTTTGTGACAATTTTATGACAACTTATCTGATTATGTCAAACCCAATTCAAAATACCAATTTTAATACCAGAATAAATAAATAAATTCAATCACTATAACAATAAATGGACCATCACATTACCTTCATCGTGTGAAGAAAATAATAATTCAGATCGTAATTTTATCACAATACATCAACACATGGTGAAAGTCGAGTAAAAAAAATCCTATCCAATATTCAATAAACAATATTTTCAAGGTTAAATCTGTTGATAGAAAAAGCTGATATGTTATAACCACAGCAAATTCAATACCACAAAATATTACTATAGTGTAGGATAGATAACGTGTAACCATTGCCTTCCTATAGTATGATGAACAAACAATATATGATTATTAACAACACATAAACTAAACTAATAAAAAATAATTTTTGAATATATAAAATGTTACAAAGAGTATATCATGGCTGGTGATAGAGTCCGATATCATGCATTGATATACTTTTCTGCAGTTGCAAAAGGTAATATTAAAATATAATGGTAATCAACCCAAACCAAATTTTGACAAATTATCAACCACAGAAAAATAAGTCGAATTTGAATTTGGATTATTATTTGGTCCATAATTTGGTCGATTATCCACAAAATTAGTATAAATGGATGAAGTCGTTGACCTATCTGTATGACTATCATGTCTATGAGTTGGAAGTAACGAAAGTGACCGTGAATTTGAACTCATCGATGATGAAACCAGTGAAAATTGATCATTGGATTGTGATGAGGTCAGTGCACTTGTTGATGGATATGATAAGTCATTGGATGGTGAGTAAAAACTTAAATCGTTTGAATGTTGTAAATATTTAGTGTTTTCAGTTATTATTGATTGGGGATGAGATACAGGAGCTGATTGGAGAGTATTATTCCCATGGAAATATTCCCTTTCAGATGGCACAATACTCAAAAAGTTAGAATTTGTGTTGCATACTTTTCGATCGAAATATTTATAAGGATTGAAGTTTATCTCGTTGTTACCCTTCTGATCAATCACTTGCTTCTGACCCGAATTTATATTGCGATTAGAAAAATTCTTCACTTTTGTAGTATGATTTTTTTTATTAGGTTCCATATAATATTGTGTGACGTTTTCTCGGATTGAGTTGCTACCATTGTTTGAATATTGCTGATTATTATTTATAAACTTATTACTTGATGTACGATCATCATTGTTGGTCTGAGGGCTTTTATTTACACTACCTAAAGGATGTCCTATCGACGCTAAATACGTTCGAAATGATCTACTTGGAGTGCAGCTATACTTCACGCCAGCAATCACCATGGTTTGACAAGTTTCGATAACTTGTAGCGCATCAGCAACTCCTTTTTCATCACTGTTAAAATGAATAAACCCATAACCACTCTGCTTGCCAGTCGTGTTGTTTCGGCTATGTTGTTTAATTTTTACACAAACTACTTCACCATCGGAAGATGAAAAAAGCTCTTCCAAATAAGCTTCATCAATCATAAAATTGATTCTCTCAACTGAATTAAATTTACAATACACTACAGCTTCAATACCATTGACAGTTGGAGTGCTTGTTACTTTTGAATCAGCTGAATTACTATCCGTCGACCAACTTATCTTTAACTTTCTACCTTTTACAGGAATATTTTGCATAGCTTTCATAGCATTATTTGCTTCAAGTTCAGTGAGATATCTCACAAATCCATATCCGAGACCTAAACCAGTTTTCTTTGATTTCATTATTTTAATTTCAGCGATATTACCGTGAGGTGAAAAGGCTTCCAATATATCTTCATCCATACAAAAGGCGGATAGATCCCCGAGAAATAATGTATAATATTGATCATTTTGCATATTTTCCAACTTTAAAGTGATACAGTGATACAGCAGCGCGTGACTCTTTTGTTTCAAAATTGATGTTATTAAAACAGCTCCTGATTCGTGGAATTCATCATAAGCGAAGAAATATTAATAATTAAACTAAACCAATTACAAATAAGCCCAAAATTATGATAATTCACTATATTCACCACCATGTTTCACCACTTTTCAGGGTGTGTTTTTCTTCAGCCACTTTTTTAAATCGTCAGGGTAGTGCTGGATTTAATGGATAATATTTTCTACTGTAGCAAATAGTATTTTACTAGCACATTTTACTGCCAACAACTGTTTGCAATCTTCAGCTGGTTTCCATAGTGGACTGCAGGCTGTCAGGCGTTGTATTGTGGTATGAGGATTGAAGAGATCTTTCACTCTCTACCCCCATGTTTCAAAAGTTAATTTCTCCTTTATTTTATGTTTAAATCATTACCTTTATATTCGATTTGAAGAAGTTCTTTTCTCTTTACAATCGACTTCAATCGAATTTATTTATGATAATTATATAATTATTGAAAAGGTTTTTTTAGACACCCCCTCCCACATCCCCCATCAGTTTCGTTCATTCCCGATTCGTATTAAAAAAATGTATTTCTATTTTTTATTAATAATTTCAGTATAATAATAATAATTACTGCAATAAAAATTAATCGAGATGGAAATGGACAATTAACGTGTGCAGGAAGTTAGCACAACAGCACATCCAATTCTGAGTGAAGAGTTCAGCTCACCAAGTTGTTAACATTGTTTCCATTTTAAATATATCACCAACTTCAATATTCAATATCTCAATATCTAATAAAAATTAATAGCACAGCGTTTATCATATTTATCGTAAATTTGCAATGGAATCAAAAACCCCTGAGTGGATTGAACAAACTGAAGCCAAAATTAGGGAAGCCTTTGATCTTTTCGACAAAGATAAAGCAGATGCCATAATCCAAGAAGAAGTTGGAACAGTTATGAGAGCTCTGGGTGCATATCCAACTGAAAGAGCTCTCATTTTAGAAATTTTACCAGAAATGCAAGATGATGAACCTACAGGTTTTGTGAGCTACAAAAAGTTTGAGAAGAAAATGCTGCAAATTTTAGCTACAAAAGAATGGGATCCAGATTCTGGAGATATATTACTTCAAGCGTTTAGGACCATAGATACTGATGGGTCTGGTTATATATCTGCGGAATTAATGGAAGAGCTTCTACAATCCAAAGGAGCACCTTTCCGGCCCAAAGAGATGGAAATATTTCTGTCGGTTGCGAAAGATCCAGAAACTGGAAATATTTTCTATGAGGATTATGTCGCATTGCTTATGAAAAATCAAGCGTCGAACTAGTGAAAACTTGCTGTTTTTAAATGTTCTTAAATCAATTGAAACAGATGTATATATATGTAAGTACTAATTGTCTTAAGGAAATAATTGTAAATACTACTACTATGTTTTTTTCGATTTTTGAAGCTTCAAAAATTAGTGTTTTATGAACCAGCATCATTCATGTATTCATGCGTTGTCATAACTGGAGTTCAGTATTTATAGTTCAAAGAAGAGGAAATTCAGGCACTTCAGCCAATCGTTTTTCTGCCGCCCTGAGAGACATTCGACGATGCTAAACAAACAAAAATAGAAGAAAAAGTTAACGATCGCATTTTTTAAAATTAAGTACATACTTACCACTTCATGTTGACAAAAATTAAAACTAAAGAGAAGTACTTGTGCCCCTAACCATTTAAGTCTTCGAATTATGAGTCTTCTCTTTTGTTGTGCTTGTGATTCGATTTTTAAATTCTCTTTACAATTCATCTAATTCGATCAAACAAAAGTAAATACATTAAGTTAAATTCATGGATACCCTCATACTTTAATATACTCAACAATTACCTGTTCAATACAATCAGATATATGAACATCAATATCAGCTTCAAGTTCCACCAGTTGACCCTGAAATTAATGATTAAGTTAAGTCTTATCTTATAGTATATATTTTATTGTATGGTATCTTACTTGGTAATTCCAATGTTGTGGTGCATTTAATGGTAGAGCGGCATTCATTGCGGCGGTACATTCTTTTGCTATCCATTCTTTCCTTTTCTTCATTGTATCTAGCGTGTTGTTAATCTGTAAACTATTGATGAATTTTTCAAAATAGAAATCGCGAAGTGCATCTAAATATGAATTGAACAATGTTTCAACTTCCAAAATATCTATTCCATTGGACGATTTATAAACCTGTATACTATGAATCATATCTCCAATCTGCCTACCAAATTCAAATATTGGCATTTTTTTAGATTGGATTTTATATGAAATGGATTCCAAAGTTGATTGCACTTCATTGATGTTAAACCGATTAGAATTTGATGAAACTACCAAAGCATTAATGCACAGGCCAAGAGAAGAATTCATTATTGAACATATCAACAATAAGAGTAGAACAAGCAAGGAACAATTAACAGGAATCATATTAAATATATCTGAATCTGAATAGATACTTGGAATAGTGGTTGAAATAAATTGTCGATGTAATAATTTTGAATATAAATTTATATACAATAGTAAAATATAAATTGATGTATTATATTAGGCTGGAAATTGAAGTTTTGTAGTATTAGTTGCAGACATTTCATTGAGTTTTTTTTTTGGACATTTCACCAGTTTATATAGTGCTGTACATATTTTTTATACTTCATGTATATCTCTGTATGTACTGTATGTACAGTACTGTGTATCTTTTTATATTCTATATTACTACTAAAAACAGTACTTGATATCAATTATCTACAGTGCAGCAATGCAGTATCAATACCTTCACTATGTTCCACTAAAATTCTGTAAATCAACTCAAAACTCTCTCAACTCTGTAAGCAGTTGGAAATCAAAGTCAAATTTTCACCACTACATTAGCAGAAAAATTCTTGCATACTTGTGTGAAAGTTATCAGAGAAAGAGAGACTAAATTCTAGGTTTACCAGGTATCCAGGTATATGCTGATGACTGGATGAATATAACGTAAGACAAATAATTGACCTGATAAGAATATCATTCACTCCCTCGAATCTATGAATAAGCTTATCATTTTTGAGTTGAATTATCGTTACTAGTTTATATTTTGATAAGTTTAAAAAGTGTTTGCTGCTGACGTCGGTCTCCTTTTTGAAACGATAAAAAATTGAAAGAGCCCAGAGGTTGAAAGTTAAAAATAAAAAGATTTAACTACATTAACCTGGTACAATAACGGCTAAGCAATAATGGAGTTGCGTTCTCCTGTACTGATGTATTAGCGCTCTGTTAGAGTTCTCCTCATACTATATTTTCGATTCAAAAAACATCATTTTACTGGTATGAGACATCATTGGTTGTTTACCTTCATTTATATTACTATTATTCTCCCTTCAGATGGGTGGTTACAAAAATTATTTCAATTTTCATCACCAAAATCAACAATTAAATCAACTACTATTCCAAGCATATCAACGGTAGATAAGCAATCGAAATTCAATTTCCCTTCACTTCCTTGGTCTTTTCCAACGTTAAGTAGACCAGACAGAAGAAACTTGAAATTACTATTTTTGTTGGGTTTAATTTCAATAGAAACTTCATCTGAAATATTTGTTCGTATTCCTCAAGCAGTTCTGTATGGTTCAACACCAACTCCAATCATTCGTGACAATCTTCGAGATATTTCTATAATTTTTCCTGGTGCAAATGGCCCTGATATGTACACGGATACTTTGGCGACAAGTATTCGTACCAATGACATAAAAAATAATATTAATCGTGATGTTTATGTATATGATTGGCTGAAATGGAGAGGTAACTTTATAAGAGCCAGTTTTGATGGTCAAGCAGTGGGAAGAACTGTGTGTTCTCAGTTAGCCAGAGATGAAATCAACTCAGGTTCAAATATAAAGCATGTTCAAGCAATTGGAATATCTGTTGGTGCATTTGCTGCGGATTCATGCATAAAAGCATATAATCGAGAAATACGTCCAGAAACGGTACCACCCGGTAGTACAAGATTAACATTATTAGATCCTTTTACTAGTAAAGGTATTTTTGGATATGGTTGGGGCTTAACGCATTTTGGTAAGACAGCCACAGTTGTGGAAGATTATTTGAATCGTGATGACCCAGTTCCAACCACTAGTGATCCATTGCAATTAGCTTACACTATTGATGTTACTGAGAGTGAGTCAAAAAATAGTTTGTTTCCTAAAGATGAATCAACGCATAGTTGGCCAGGTAACTTTTGATAATTTAGTTATTTATTACATTATTCATTATAAGTAACAATTACAATAATTGTAATTTATGTTAGTGATGTACTTAGCTACTCATTGGACTACTGAGACTAATGGTAAAGGGGAATTAGTTTTTCCAACTCAAGAAGCTGAACCACAAGGAGCCATAGTCATTGCTCCATAAATAAATAAGAAACAGTAATAGTGTATATATATTCATTTACTGTATTAACGACATTCCGTAACCCCAGGAATGTTCAAAATGAAGAATTCTTATGACGATTTCTTTGTCAAAATAATTTTACTGAAGAATTCCTGTACGTGTATTCGTACACACTGAAATACAATTTCTTTAATTATTTGTACGTATTCTTATATTAAGAACTGATTAGTTTCAATGATTATCTTACTGCTCTTACAAAATTACACTGAATCAATTAGATGGTGAATTAACCAACAGATCCGAGATCATACTCTCACCAATCTTATTCAAGAAAACTGAACCAAATTAATTTATTACATATCATTACTAAATAGTTTCGCTTATTGAAACAAACCAGATAGTACATATACCGTATTAAATATGAGTAATATAAAATGCTCTTCCAGAAACCACGTTGAAAACTGTTGTGGTCTGAGCGCCAGCATTTTTTTTTGAAAATCTCACGAAAAATCTTCTGTCATGGGAGTTCTTAATATCATTTCAATTCATATTCGTTAATCTCAAGGACAATTTTAAACTAGAATAATGCATATGGCAATATGAAATGATGTGCAAACCAAAAATGGTGCTGAGTGTGCAGAAAAGTACTTTTATTTAAAATCTGTTCTAATACCTCAAATTATTTCTTTGTGTGTATCTTTTTTACTTTTCCTTTTAAAACTTCGTTGAAATTGATTGATAGTTTCAATTTCTATTTTTTTCAATGATGTTTCTTTGCCATCATCAATTGCATAAGTTTGTAGTTTGAGCTGTTCACTCTTCTTACTATCAGGTTCTAATTCAATATACAATGCCTGTGGATATTGTTTTCTTATATCTGCTTCCAATTCTTTTACTTCTTGTTCAACGGTACGCATAACATCTTCAGCATACCAAGCAAGCAGCAGTTGAACTTCTTCAACTGATAAATTCTTGGTTGTTACAAACTCTGCTTGATATCTTTTCAACAATTTAGCTGCTATGTACGTTCCATCAAAGTCTACTTCTGCTTTGTACGAAAATGTGTTAGGACCAATCCATTGGCTTTGTTCACTATGAACTTCTTCAATAGAAGCTCGGGCTAGCAATATTTTTCTAATCCCTACTACAATATCACTATCGACAGCTTGTCCAAGTAAATATTGCTGATTCAATCGAGCTAAATACACTCCCATTGATCCCAAGATTCCAGCAATACCAAATCCAGCTAAGCTATCAAAAATAGGCATATGGGTTAACTGTGTTGCACCAATACCACCTACAGCAATGAGAATACCAACCAAAGCCGCACTATCTTCCATTAATACCGCTGCTGTGGTAGGATCCCGTATTTTCAAGCAGTGCTGATATAAAGTCAAATTAGAAGGTTTACTTTTCATTATGCTTTTAACTGTTTGAGACAATACCCAACCATCTACAATAAATGAAATCCCAAGTACACTCCATAACTCAAATCCTAGATTATCTATCGCTAAAACTGGATTAATCAATGAACCAATACTATTCCATCCTGAAATTCCAGCGCCAAACCAAAATGTACCTAATGCTGATACTAATGACCAAAAATATACCGATTTCCCATAACCGTATTGATGATACTTGTCTGGTGCACTATCAGCGCCACGAAGACCAATTAATAGTAAAGATTGATTTCCACAATCAACCAATGAATGGATTGTCTCGCTTAACATAGCACTTGATCCAGTAATAACGTATGCTGTGCATTTAGCCACAGTAATAACAATATTACCAATAAGTGCAATTTTAACAATACGTTCAGATTCTCCCACTTCTTTCTGAGAAAAGTCATGTAATTGCCTGTATTGGAACAATCGATCTTTAACATTATTTTTGTTTTTAAATCCTTTTAATTGACGATATAGGTCACACGAATTCGAATAGATAATTGTTCCACTACTACATAAAGAAGTTTGCAATCTTTTCGTGGGAAAATGCAATCGTCGCAACATGAAGATTGACCTGCTATTGATTTATATGTTTCTCGGTTTCTATAAAGCTAGAAAATAAATTTATGTGAATCATTTAATTAGTCCGCAAATATATGGTAATTGCTATCAATTACCATTGTTGCAGTATTCGTTTCCTAATTGATTAATATATAAAATGAAACGTTTTTTTTTTATGTATATATTATAATCACCGATGTGTATTTTGTAAAAAACAAACAAAACAACCCACTTATCAATAGCGCTATACCAAAATAAACTAGAGATAATCAATTGATAAATGTTCTACACTTTTGATGTGAAAAAATTCAGCAGATGAGCGTCTTTTAATTGTTTTAGAATATTCCAGCAACAAGAATCATCACGAAAGAAGAAATGACAAATGGAATAATTGATTTAAAATTGAAATCCTGATATTAATTAGTTAAACAATTTTCTGTTTATATTTTGACCACGAATTTAGTGAATTGTATTTATTTACTTAACAACAGCAGATGAAAATTTGAATACAAATGCAACCAAGCATGTTCTTAAAAAAGAAAACCCGCCAAACAGCAATCTATCAATACGTTGATGGACGCATTGGTCAAACAATACTTGGTATATTGTTAATCATATCATTACTCTTACCAGAATTCTGGATTATTGGAAATCCTGATGAAAAGTATGATATTATACTCAACCTCATCCTTATTTTGGTGCTGGTTTTATTTATTTGTGAAATAATGATTTTATCAAGAAGTCGTAAGAATTATTTTAATGGAGCTTATTTTTGGATGGATGTGGTTGGAACGGCCGCAATCATTCCAATTATACCATGGGTAAGCAACTATTTCCTTGTTCATCCAAATAAATACATTGAAATTTCGTCTATAAGAGCATCACGAATAGCAAGAATGACTGCAAGGTATGGAAGGCTATGCAAGTTTGATTGCAATATTCGTAAAAAATGGGATTCAATCATTTCTCCATCAACTCCAACACCAGTCTATTCATCATTAAAAAAGAAAACCTCATCAAATAGTGCTCAATTTTCTACTTCATTTACTCGCAGAAATCTACCACAACAAATTGCAATACGTGAGATTTCAAAGAAACTTACAACAAATATATCTTGGGGTGTAGGATTGCTGGTGATCTTCCTTATGGTCATTGCTCCTGAGTTAAATTATATCACTCCTGATTATGGCCCTTCTGCATGGCTAGATTATATTGCACTCAATTTACAGTCATCAAATAATTCATTATCGACATGTGAATTAGATAATATAGTAGACGAGTTTCATTCATTTTATCTATTAACTAGTCGCAGATTAGTATATTTAACAGTTGAATCGCCTTACACAAACTCAACCAATCAATACACACGTATATTCCCCACTTATACAAATTTGATGCGTCCAATTAATTCACATAAACTTCAAACAATATATTTTACAAATAATTCTGCAGCTATTCCGCAAGATTATTCAATTTATGCAACAATGGACTTTACTGGCACAAATATAAGATCATCAATCCGTGTGATTTATATCCTTATATTAGTGATAGGGGTACTATATGGCTTTACGGCATCAATTCTCATTTCTGTTCAAGATTTAGTAACATTTCCTTTGGATCAAGCAACAGCAAACATCCGAAATAATCTTATGAAATTAGTCTCAACTATGAAAGCGATCAAAAAATCGTATCGAAATGAAGGTGGTTCTGTGCATATAACTCATTCACAAAGTTTATCAAATAGAAATAATTCGAACAAAGGAAAAATCTATCCAAATGTGAGTCATTTAGAGAAAGACAATCTTGTTTATAATCATAAAAATAGATATCTTGATATCGAAGAAATAGATGAAGATGAAAATGAAGATGATATTGAAGTGAGAATATTAGAAAGTGAAATGGAAACGGAAATGTTAGAAGTTTTGACATTAAAAAGTAAGTTTTATGATTATGATATTAGTAAAATCTTAATTAATAATAACTATTACGCGTATTATTATCAAACCCATATCTTTATCTTTTTTAAAATGTATCCATTTACTATTAAAATAAAATAAATTTTCTAATAATAATTTATTATAATAATAAGTATTATGTGTCTGCTTGTTTGTCAAGATGAGTTTTGTGTTTTACTATGATAAATAAATATCTTATCAAAATAACGGTAATATTAAATATCTGAAATTCTAATGATTCATTCTATAAATATTTTAATAATAATAATAATCACAACTTATTGTTTGTTAATATATTTAATAAAACAGTTTCCGAGTTGGTAGTGGGAATATTACAACCTCGCGCACAAATCCCAGATGATGCACCAATCGATCGCAACACAGTAGTATGGATCAGACAAATGAGTCAATCAACTGCAAAATATAATCGAGAAAATCAAAATGAAACACAAGATGATTCCTATGACTCACAACGACAATCAAAATCAAAGAAAAATTTAGTAATCAGACCATTTATTGGAGTTCAATCATCTATTCGCCATTTTTATGATAATCTCACTCATCTACCGTCCATTAATGCATTCATCAGTACAGATCATAATAAAGATCATATTAAATCCCATAATACAAGTAGGAAATATAAATCAAGTTTTAGTGTAAAAGATGAAAAAGAAGATGATAACAATCATGATACTTTAGATAATAATAATATTAATAATAATAATAATATTAATAGTTATGATAACAACAACAATGATAATAATAATCATAATAATAACGAGTTATTTATAAAAGATAATCATAATCACAATCAAAAGAAACAGCCGATTCATTCATTATTTCAATCAACAGGAATCGTATCTATTTCAGATTTATTAAATTGGGATTTAAATGTATTAACATACACACAAAGAAATCTAGAAAACATTATATTTTATTTATTTGCTTCATTTCATTTATTAGAATATTTCAATATACCTGATCGAAAACTGAAAAATTTCATCGAAAAAATAGCCAATCATTATCATTCTAGTAATCCATATCATAATTTTAAGCATGGTAGTGATGTATGCCATACAACATTTATGATATTAACGTTAACTCGATTAGATAGTTTATTCACACCATTAGAATTATTATCAATTTTAGTGGCTGCTATTTCACATGATGTTGGTCATACAGGTGTTCAAAATATTTATTTAATAAAATCAAAAGATCCTTTAGCAATATTACATAATGATAAATCACCATTAGAAAACATGCATTGTAATATATTATATGAAGTATTACGAGATGATGATACGAATATATTCTTAGAATTCAATGCGAATCAATGGAGTCAATCGAGATCATTGATATTAACGATGATTATTGGAACTGATATGAGCCAACATTTCGAACAAGTTCGAAAAGTGCAAGTATGTTATTATTATCGTTATTATTATTGTTACTATTATTATAATTTTTTTAATTCAAGCTGCTTAATTTCAAAAAAAATTATATATATTATTATTTGTTATTATTATTGTTATTATTATTATTATGATTATTATATTTATTATTATTATTATTATTATTTGTTGTTTCGGGCTCTAATCTAGGCAACAATTGTTGCAATAAATATAATTAATACTGTATATTATTTAAATATTTATTATTATTATTATTATTTTTGCCATATTTTGGCGAATTTAGTTTCGCATTTTATGCCAGTTTCGATAATATTTA
>VKHH01007178.1:1856-12211 GCA_015144975.1 Epipyxis sp. PR26KG | reverse complement strand
TATTATTATTATTATTATTATTATTATTATTATTATTATTATTATTATTATTACTATTTTTATTATTATTATTATTATTATTATTGTTGTTATTATTATTGTTATTATTATTATTAACATGATTAACATTATTATTACTATTGTTATTGTCATTATTATTGTCATTATTATTATTAACATTATTATTATTATTATTATTAATTTATTATTATTATTATTATTATTATTTTACCTGTTATTCTCGTCATGGTCTCTAGTATCAAAAGGATAAATCCCATATCCTACGAATAGATTAACATTCCGCAAACATAATGCAACTAATAAATCTTCTGATGAATCTATTAAGTCCGGATTACAATAATAAGTATCTAAATGATCACCTAGATCAATCACAATGTAATCATATATGAACAATAAAAATCATTTCAATGTATAAAAATAGAATTATTTACCATGCGATCACACAAAAACATTACTGTAACATGATATGTCATCAAATTTAATTTAAAATCACAAAACATTATTAATTTAAATAAAATTAATTCAATTTTGAAGATTGTTTTTAATGTGATAAGAATATCATCATGATATAGAATGAAATAATATCATTCATAATATTTATTTCTAAGTAATTTTATTTTTGAGACATATTATTGTTATTATTATTATAAATATTATTATTATTATTATTGTTATTATTATTATTATTATTATTATTATTATTATTATTATAAAAAAAGAGAAGTAATTATTACCATCATAATTTTACCTAATATTTTCAGTGCTTCTTGATCTAAAATATAACCTGATCCACCAGAATTGAAGTTAATATCCCAATTATAATAATTTAATTTTCTTCCTAAAAACACTCCTTTTTTCTTTTGTTGTTCATTTATAATCTCATCTGATAGTAAATAACTCTTTAAATTTTCAATAATATAATACATATCATCACCACCTAATAAAAACCAATCAAAATCATGTTTAAAATGTTTGAAAATATATTTCCAAATACTTCGACTTTTCTGCCACATATTTGAATAAGTTTCCATGCCACTATGAGGCAAACGAATGGATGGTATCGTATCATCATCAATTGTACTAAATGCTAAGAAACCATCACACTTCTTTCCCCACGTCCTTTTGATAACCTTTTTATTATATTAAAAAATAATTATTATTAATTAAAGTCAAATAATAAATAATAACTAATAATTATAAATTATAAAAAGAAAATATAACATCACAGTATTCAAGAAAACAATCACAAAAAATAGAAATATCATAGAAAACGATAAAATAAATTATTAATATATTGAATATGAAATTTATGATAACAGAATAAAGGGTGTGAGAAAACATATAATAACATACACATTTTCGTAAATTATTCAGTATTTTTTAAGAGATTTGATTTTTCTAGCATCAAATAATATTTATTATTGTAATTAAGATTATTATACAAAAAATACATTATTTACAGAGAAAAGAAAATATTAAATAAATAATGATCATAATATTATGCCAATACTAATACACAACATTATTGAATTTGTTTAACTCTTAAGAATTATAATAATAATTTAATTCTTTTACGCAATGCATAATGTGTTTGATTGTACTAAGAAAAATAAGAAATTTCCAGAATTATATTTAAATTGATTCGATTCTCCATCAAACTCATAACAAGACTGAGAGCTTCAAGAGTAGAACAAGAGAAACACTTTGTGTTATTATGATCACATAATATTAATGATGTGGAAAAAAATTCTAATTTATATTGTTAAATAATAGGTTAACAACTGATAGAATCAGACACTCCATATCAATGAATAGTATATTAGTATTATAGTCATAATTATAAGTGAAGTTTAGGAACCATTGCTTACTTTAATTGATTCATGACTTTTATGCGTTGTAAATATACCACAAAATATCCGTGGAGAATTATTAAATTGTCCAAACATAATATCTAAAAGTGAAAAGATTAATATTTAATCAATGGAATTCAATTGATTAAAAATGGATGAATTAAAACAGAAATTATCGATTTTTAACAATTATAACTCAATGATCAATAGGTAAGGAATACCTTGATTAATTATGATTTTATTCAAAATTAATGCATCTGCACTACCAAGTAGGGAACAAGAAATATGCTGATAACTATTTATTAATTCGGATGATTCTTCCATTAATATAAGTGTGTTATTAGTGCTTCTTACACTACTATTATTATTAGTTTTGAAATAATATTTTTCTAAATAATCGCAAATATATGATAGTAGTACAAAAAATTATAAAATATTAAAAAATAAATATTGATTTAGCTTACCTGGCTGTTTTACATATTGTATTGAGACTTGATTGATATCAACTGTAATATTATCGATTTTTTCAAATCTTTTTTTATAATATATATCAATTAGTAATTGAAAAGGAGAATCAATAATATTATCTAATGAACTCGGCTCATATAAAAATATGTAATAAAAATCAATATTATTTTCTTTCATAACACCATTAATGTCAGGTTTTAAATTAATAAATATCTTGTAATCTTCAATATGTATGATTCTATGTAAATGAATATTCAGATAAAGTTCAAAATTTTGGAATATTGAATTTCCCTCTTTTAGTTGTGCATAATTATTTACTTGGATATTATAAGTGAATGATAAATTAAACATCAATTTTGGTTCAAAATTGTGCTCTAATTGAGAATATGCATGGTGTAAATCTTCGAATAATTTGAAACCAATAGGAAGTGTGGCAATAATATCATTTTTTAAATAATGTAATGAATAATTATCATTCTTATTCTCAGGAATACCAATAAACGTATTACTAGTTGCATTTACATTGAAATGAAGATAGCTATTATTAAAGAAAAAAAATGAATCTGACAGTTCAGACAGTTCTACATTTGATACATGTATCAGTAATAGCATGCTTAACAACATCAGTGCGTATGTTACTATTATCATTGTTGATATAAAATGAAGTATTCGTTTTCCCCAGTAATTATTGAAACATTTCTTTGTTTATATTTATTTGTTTATTTAGTGTATGCTTGTTTTTGGTTTATGGTTTGTTAGTTTTTAGTTGTTGGTTGGTTGGTTTTTGGTTGAATGTAATTCAGTCTCATTTTGTCTCATGGTTCACCAAGTAGTAACACATAAATTTATACTAATTGAGAGATCAGTGGAATAAAAAAGAACTTTATAGTAATTTCATTATGTGGCATATAAATTATAAATATATAATACTAGTATTATATATATTATAAGATTCAACGAAGCCTATCATGATAGCGTTCAAGATCGATTCGAGATTGTGATATAATAAGTAATAAGTAACCTATAGAAGTCTGAGAATTATGTCTATGGATCGTGATGCCTATCACTTATATTTTTTGTTTTGATTTGTACCATATAATTATATTTTTTTTTCTATTTTACAGATCTAGATATTTTCCGCCATTGTAAAGCAAAATGTAAAGCAAATAATACTACTATTAGTGTCATTCCGACTAGAATAACCGTTCAGCATTATTACGAAACTAACAAATAATGTATTTAAAATTAGTATAGAAAATATTGTAGGATATCGTGCAAAATTATGTTAAATAATAATGTATGACAGCATAGAATTTTTTACATCAAAAACGCTTCATAAATTTGTATAATTGTTAACTTACTAGATAAAATAATAACATTGAACAATTACTTGAGATTCTGTTACGTCATTCTCTACAAAATATTCAATAAAAAAAATAATTATAATAATAAATTAAACATAATTAACGTATCAGTCATATCGTTATAAAATTTAGAGGAGATATCCCTTCGGAATCGTTATAAAGTTTAAGGCTTTACAATCCTATTAGAAGTCCACTATATTTATGATAACTGTGGTGATGAATGCTCAATGAGAAAAAAATATTAACATCATTTGTAAACACAAGATTAACATACATAAAGAAGTATTAAGAATTTTGTGATGTTATATCAGATCCAACTCTATAAATCAATCTATGCATGTGATGGTTCAGCAATTTCACATCTTCAAAGCTTAAATTCAACGAAAAAAATATTTCTCTAGTTGGAATCAGATGAAGAACCCCTTTCGAATATATATAAACACCACCTCGATTGAAAAATTTAACAGTCTGGTTTTCAGATATATTCACATGATATGAATTTAAAACCTTATGAGATATGATAAGATCTTCAGTCCAGTTCTTTATAGCAAATGAAGTTTTCATAAAATTATAATCTAAACAATTTTGATCAAATTTTGATTTGTTTGTATATAATAATGATAACCCAATTTTGTCCTTGTTTGACGTCAATGAATTATATAACCATAATGCACGTTCTTCAAGAGCTTTTTTCTTGGAATTAAAAAAATTAGCATGTAAAGTTATTGGTGAATAAATAATTCTATTAAACTGATCAACTGTTTGAAATGCATTTTCTTCCATACCAATATTATATCCAGCTATTGTAGTACCACGCTTACCTTTTGAGCAATGTAAATCTATTAATCCATTTTGAAATTGAAATTCATTTAAAAAGCAGTAAGTGAAAGATTTATTTTGATCGATAAATTCATCGTTTGATGTGCTATTATAATTTCTATTTTTGCATTCTTTTGACATGAAAGAATTTGGAATATTTTGAAATTGAACTGATCTTTGGTCATTCATAGTATTTTCAGCCACAATTCTATCTAACCAACTCTTAAACCAATCAATTGCTGGTTTCGTTGATCGTAAGAACATAATTCCTGTATTCGGCTCTAGAACTTCCCAGTTTGTTTCAGCATAATAGGTAGGATAGTGGCACGTTCTCAGTTCTGGTGCTACTATAATATCAATATTACTTCGAACTAAATGAGGGATAGGATCTTGAATCAACGCAACATCAACATCGAAAAACACCACATTAAATCCAAGATTTAACGTTTCTAAAATGGGAACTAACATCACCAATGATCCGAAATTCTCAAATGACGGTTTGTTTCCCAAGTAATTCCCTTTTCCAAATCCAGTATTGAGGGCTGTACTTTTGTTGGAAATAATTTGCCAAAATAATTCGAAAGGATATGAAATAATAAATACATTTTCTCCAAAATCTAATTCCTTTATACTTTTATTCTTTGTATCAATGACATATACCACTGTTTTGAAATGATAAAAATGGTAGAAGCATAATAGATTTCTTAAAAAATGTTCATATTTATCGCTTGAATCATTCATTTCGATTACACTGATCAAAACAGTTGAATTGAGCGTTTTTATTAGTCTATTATTAAAACGATTCTTTGCCAAAGATTGGTTTAAATAAATTCCTGTAGCCTTTGATAAAATAGTTTGCACTTCCATCAAACGGGTTGGGTTATGCGAATCATGTTTATATTTCAACCAAAGTGCTTTAAGAGTTGGTGTACTAGAATTAGTTGATTCAATATTATTCTTGAGAAGAAATAATATCAACCACAAAAATAAAATGGTATTGACGATATCATTTACCATTTAATTATATTTGATTGGAATAGATTGGACCAACACTGTGCAACAAAAAATCAAACTATCCTTGTTATAAATGATAGATTATATGGATTGGAATATTTTGAAAAGCAACATGAATAAATCAACCGTTCTACGTAAAATCAATTTAGTCTTGTTAGGGAAGAAAACAATATAGTAATATAGTGAATGGGAGGTCAGAAATTTTTACGTCAAATTATATAACATCAACAATCAACAAAAATTAAAATAATATCCCGATATGTTTATTTCATTATTCTCTGCTTTATACTTTAAAATTTAAAAGGTTACCTATTACCTACTGTAACTACCTAACTTCCTAATAACAACATATAAAGTTGATGCCCTTTTACATTCCCCCCCCCCCCCCCATAATTAATTGCAGCAGCAGAAAGATAAAATTATTGTTAAAAATTATTCCTCTGTATATTATTGTTCTTGGCTTTAGATTCACAATTGCCTATCACTTAACCCCGTAAGGGGCTTTTTAAAATAACGAGGGGTTGTGTTTCCTATCGAACGAAGCTATCTCGAGTTATTTTAAAAGCTCCTTAAGGGACGAAAACTCGTCCACGCCCGAGTGTGCGAAAGCAACTTTTTATTATAGTAGTATGAAAACAAGTGTATCTAGTTAATCAAAATATTTAATTTAAATTTAATAAATACTACTATAATTAATACGCCGAAGAACAATGATTATAGTTCAAATTCAGCTACTTGCAACTTTTCTTCTTCTTCAAGCATCTAATTCTTCCTCTTCTTCCTCCTCCTCATCGCTGGCATCCTTCACTTCAACGGTTTTTTCAAGAGTTTTACCACTGCTGATGAGGTAGGTTTTGGTCGTGTGATCATCCGGGAGCCCGTAGATCACCCTTTATAAACACCACCAACACCAATATATATAACATTACCCATCACCGCCAGCATTTCAGAAGCATTATTTTTGTTATAGATAGAGGAATCTATGTACTGTAGTAGTTCTTGAGCGATGTACCGTGATTTGTTTGATGATTTGTGGCACAGTCATTCCTTTAACCGCTGCCAATTTACCTACGCCAACAATGACCCGTATACAGAGTAAACTAAGGGAGTCCAATCATTTCGGCTATTCGCGATGAAAAAGCACATATCCTTCAATTTGGCGATATCCAACCGATGATTTCGCAACTTCTCGCTACACTGCAAAAGCAAGCAATTGAATTGAAGCAGCAAAAGCCTTCCAAACCAAAGTCAATTCGGTATTCTCTAATTTGTGTACCAGCACTATTAAAAATAAAGTAAAAAAAGAAGTTACAGCATAAATTATAATTTAAGTTACGGCCAAAACAACGCACCGAGATTCGCACATTAGTTCCAACTCAACAAGTTAATAACTGCACAAGATCCTACGTAGTTAGAATTTTAACCTGCTGCAACCAATCATTCGGATGTTCTTGCAATAACATCGCTTTGTCCAGGCCATTCAGTACTTGCATCCAACTGAACTCCATCAGCATCTCTAAAAAATAAAACGAACTACTTTAGATCTGAGAACCTGGAGAAAACATTCGAGTAGCGTTTGGGTTTAAATTGTGAATTAAAAATAAAAAATTCAATAAAACCACTCACTCATCTGTACAAATAACTTTAATTATCAAATTTATTCTAGAACTGGTATATTAGCCGGTTTATTTTTACCGTTTTTTTGGCGTGCGGGAATTTATTTACACACGGGAAAATGCAACCACAATTCATTAATTAATTTTTTCGTGTTTATACATATCACATTTAATCATCACATTATTAACTAATTTATTTTAATATTTAGTAACAATTGTTATTTTTTTAAATAAGCAATGGGAAAACGTAATTTTTTTTGTCTCTCACAGAGGGACAATAATAAATACCGAAAACCGGTTAAGTTAACAAACTTCGTGCGACTAACTTAATATGGATATTGGAAGAATCAAAACGTCAAAACAAGTACAGAATATTAATATAATATTAGAGATTGTATTCCTTAAATTAATTTTAAAATTTAAATTATTCTTTCACCGAATCCTTCACCCATTTTCCCATTTTAGTTCATGTAGATGATAAATAAAACAATACTTAAAAAAGATCAATAATAATGGATACTTTAATTGAGAGTGTTATTTATAGTACATTACCACTACATATTCGGGAAGGAGAGTTCCGTAAATGCGTCAAGGTGAATCCGTCCAACAACTTCAAACAGAACCAAAATGAAGAAGAAAATGATTTAAAGTTAAATAGTTTTGGTAATCATCTTAACTTCAATGAAGCGCAACATTTTTATGACAAAGGTTATTTTATATTGGATAATGCAGTTGAAAATACTTTAATATTTGAAGCGAGAAACTATATAGATGCACACTATATAAAATGGTTGAAACATACAAAGCGTCAAGATGATTGGCGTTCACATTTCTGTCTTGATTTGATGGACATGGAAAAACCTATGGAAAATGCTCCAGTATTAGATTTATTGTTACTATCACCTATTATCGTGGACAAATTATATGGACTGATGGGACAAATCAGTGGTATATTTTATTCACAAATAGCTTTTCGAACACCCATTTCAGGCAAGGCATCAAAAATAAATGTAAATGGGAGCATTGAAGATTATCAGCCTGGTGGGGATTATCATTTAGATGGACAAGCAAATGCATCTGGAGATCGTTTTCCTGACCACTGGACTGTTTTGGTAGGAATTGCACTTGTTGATATAATATCGGAAGATATGGGAAATTTTACTGTCTTTCCATGTTCTCATACAAGTCGAAGCTGGATAAACTATCCGGAAGAAAAAAAAGCTAAGTCATTGCCCAATCTCGGTGAACCTGTCAAAATTTGTTTAAAAGCTGGAGATGTTATCTTTGCTCACGTCCTACTCGCTCATCGTGGAGGCAAAAATACTTTACCTTCCAAAGTTATAGATCGTGATGACTATGTAAAAAACATAAAGCCTAATACTCGTGAAATGGTGTTCTTTCGGGTTCAAGCACAAAATATAAATTATAATTCGAAAGATCGATCTCTAGAAGTAATTAATAATCCGTGGATTGAACATAGCAATTTAATAAATATACTAAATCATTCAACGTAGGAAGGTTTGTTTGTAGTTCATTTTAATTTTATTAATTAATCTCATTGATGTTATATATTTCAACTTCTTTGGATTAAAACTTAACCGCATAAATTTTAATTTATTTTATTCACTTCAAATATATATCATTTCTCATTCTATTGCTTATTCATTCAATACTTATGCCTTTGAAAGCTTTAAACTTCATTACTTACATACGTATTGAGTTTATTATTTATAGCAAATTTCCTGCTGTTAACTATCATAAAATGTGCATTCTTTGTAAACCTGTCAAATATTTAACTTTGTTTATCTCATATTTGACGATTACTAATAATTGAATGATAATTAAATTGAATTGTATAGTAACTATTTAATAATAACCGCATACCGTTAAAATATATGATTTATGAATTGCTTGGTAGTTAATGATATATAGTGTTGTTCATATATCTAGAAAATATTCCAATATACCGCAACATGCACCAGGAAACCCAAATTAAATTGGCAAACACTTATCTCAGCATAAGTAACTTCCTCTTTCAGTTGAGACATTTGACATTTTTACTCCTGAAACTGCCAAGTCATCCTATTTTTACCATGAAGTTAACTAATAAATTTATTTTACATTTATGTTTTAGTTTCGTACTGTATTATATTTAGTGTGTATTACTTATAGAAGGATCCTGACAAATATAAATGATATATTAAGGCAAGTAATTATATAGTAAGAGCCCCGGACAAAATGTGGCAAACCGTTTTTTCGTTTTTTACATACCGGTGGTATACACACGTCAATCATCATCAAAAAGTTAATAAAAATAAATATTTAAATTATTATTCCAGGGGAAGTTAAATTTGTCCAGTATTTGGTTTGGTTGATAATCTGAAAGACGAAGAACCGTATTCAAGTATTCAATATTCAATAATCTTATTATAAAAGATGCAGCGGAATTTCTTTTGTATCTTAGCAGTCTTTGCTACTGTTTTTATGCTTATATTGACACATTGGGTGATAGTGGACCATCCTTCAAAAAATAGTCAATTAGATGAGTTTATCATAGGATCAATTACAATCAATTCAAATAGCACAATTGAGTCAAATAAAGTAACCTCAATGATTATTCCTAGTCGTGAACAATCTGAACTGTTAGAAATAAAAAAATGGTTTGAAGAAAATGGTGTATGTACAAAATATTCATCTAACCACGATTTAAAGCGCCAAATCTATCATATGATTCGTCGGATGAGGCCAGGTATTGATGAAGAATGGATATTAAAATCTAATTTCTCTTTTCTACGACAAGAAATCTTTCCGTTTATTGGAGAGACTAAAGATCATCAAAAATACACACAAATCGTAGATAGAAATTCTCCTCTGGTTGTTGAGCGATTGAAGACAATCGAACAAGATTTACCAGATTCTAGCAATGGAATAAGTATTGTTATTCCTTTTCATGCAGATGAACTAAATAAAGTATCTGATTGGTTCTCTAGTAGTAAGATGTATGAATCCTGTAGTACTTGTGCGAAGAAAGATGGTACAAACAGTAAGAAAGCAGGAGTTTATTTTGTTTGGGCTTTCGCTGGAAGCTTCGATAGTCCAGCTGGCAGAGTTGTGAAAAATACTCTAAAACATCTTTGGAATGAATACTCAGAAATAACGTGTTGTTTTCAAACTGTTTCTTTTATTTCACTCAATTTGCCTGA
>VKHH01007177.1:0-12220 GCA_015144975.1 Epipyxis sp. PR26KG | reverse complement strand
TAATATTATTTAATAAGATTATTATAAAATATATATGTACATTATGTATAAAGAAGAAAATAAAAATATAATAATAATAATAAAAAATAATAATAATAATAACAATAATAAACATATAATAAAAATAAAGATAATAAAAATGCTAATAATAATAATAATAATAATAATTATTATTATTATTATAAATTATAAATGAAATTATCTGTATCTTGATCATTGAATAAAGAATTATGATTGAATGGTACCTGTAGATCATTTTGACTGCTTGCTTCGCATAACAATAATAATGCTTTTCCACATTTAATGAATATCATCCAATACACACTCGTTAACACATCATAAGTGAAGAATTCTCGAAACAGAAGGAAGTTGTTCATCATGTCAATAATAACTATTATTTGACGAAAAAGAAACGATAATCCTATTATAATATAATAATATAAAAGATAATAATCATTAAACAATATTAATAATAGAAATTATTTTTATTTTATTCAGAATTCAAAAATAAGTCACAAAATGTTAAGAAAT
The DNA here is from genome assembly GCA_015144975.1 of Epipyxis sp. PR26KG. Classification (NCBI taxonomy): domain Eukaryota; class Chrysophyceae; order Chromulinales; family Dinobryaceae; genus Epipyxis; species Epipyxis sp. PR26KG. The sequence goes on along the minus strand of VKHH01007177.1, from coordinate 11,689 downwards.
ATCATAGAAAATAATAATAATTTATTATAAATATATTAAAAATGGAATTATTATAATAAAAGAGGAAGTGAGAGGACATAATATAATATGATATATGTTAGCTATGATTGTCATATCAATTATAAACAAAAGTTGGTGACCATCATAATCATTATTGAGTTGACCTTGTCAATTATGAGTCATCATTAATAATGCTACTACTACTACTACTACTACTACTACTACTACTACTACTAATATATATAAAATTTTAGAAATTAAGCAGCTTGAATTAAAAATTGTTTTCTGCTGGCATATGTACATTATTTATAAAGAAGAAAATTAAAATATAATAATAAAAAACAAAAAATAATAAAAGATAAAGATAATAATAATAGTTGGGGGATAAAATGATAATAGTTCGTAAATAATAATAATAAAAATAATAATAATAAAAATAATAATAATAATAATAATAATAATAATAACAATAATAATAACAATAATAATAATAATAATAATAATAAAAATAATAAAAATAATAATAATAAAAATAATAATAAATGATAATTGCAAGTTGTTGTTTTTTGGTTCAAACTTATCAGTCATAAAATGGAAAAATATCACTATAATGATGATAATATTATTATTAGACAATCATATCAAAATGATAATCGATAATTCATTCATTGATTATGATCATAAATGATAACTACGGTAACTATACGGTTACTATATACCTTGCTGCGATTTTAAGGCTAATAATGGTAGGCAAATCGAGTCGATTTCAGTTTTGAAACTCTTCATCAGTTCATCAAACAAAGGGGTTATTTGTTCTGGTAAAGGGTCATAATCCATTAATTCTGATATGATAATATATAAATTATTTGATTGATAAAATGATCGATGATCGATATTTATGACCATTTTCTGCAAATAAGGGAGATAAGTCATGAGAATCAACTGAAAGTAAAAATAATTAAAAATTATAAAAACAATTTAATTATGTAATTAATTAGTACATTATTATAATAAAAAGTTATGTAATATTATTAATCTGACCTGTGGAAGTAAATCAGTATCATTATTTTCAGTTTTTTCTAGTTGATTATCTTTCCCGGTACCCCCGGGATCTGTAGGATCTGATGTACTAAAATCACATAATGGCTCATGCCAATCATAATCTCGAATGGATTTCTTCGATAATTGTTGAAATTGAGAATCAGGATTCGATGGTAATAATAAACAATATAAATCTATCGATATACAAATTTCTAATAATGGCTTCAATAGCTCCGGTATAGACAAACTGATGAAAGCTTCTTTATATTCTTTCGGAAAATTTTGTCGAAATAATTTTAATTTGTCTATAAATACAATAATTGAACCTATTTCATTATCAACATCTTCGATAATCGACTCTTTTTGGTTCATTAATTTATTAATATGATCTTGACTGACATACCAACCACCGGACATCACATCTAACAACTCAGAAACATAAAACTCATTTTTATTATGATTTTTACTAAAATTTTGCAAACTTTTATTATCATTATTCATTTGCAATGATGATGATTGTATTGTTATTCGATCCAATTCATGATTTTGTATATCATTACTTTGGATGAATGGATTATTATTATTATTGGTGGTAATGGTAGGTGTGTGAGATAAAAGTATCAGTAGGTTTCGGATATTTTCTGTTTTTTGATGTTCTCGTTGATTCAAATCTATGTGAATGATTTCAGAAGAAGTGTTGATATAAGAGATAATGGATGAATCATCCACAATATTGGCCTACATAAAAAAAAAAAATAATCATCAAACACATATCATAATAATTATTATAAATAGAAATTATTTATATTTTGTTCAGTAATCGAATTATATAATAGAAAATGTTAATAATGTATTATAAATATATTAAATATGGAATTATGATAAGAATAAAGGATGTGATTAATATGTTTAAAAAGATTATTGTATGTTGTTGTATCTTCTTGTTCAAACTTATCAGCTAATAATAATAAATATCAGAGATTATGATAAAATAAGTTAAGGAAAGTATGTAACAGAATAATAGTATAAATATATCTAATTATAAATAATTAAGGTGCTTGTATATACTATTATTTTAAATGAGAATAAATATGATTAACCTCTTATCAATGATAATCAATCACGATTTATCATAATAGTTACTGTACCTGGGATAGAAGATATAAAGCATCCAACTGCTCTTGTCTTCTTCTAGCTTTCACATTATTCCATTGCTCTTCAAAATATAATATCATATTAGACATCATCTGGTCTATGGATGACTTCTTTTCTCTTAACATGCCAACTACATCGGAAAAATATGATCTTATTTCCTATTATAATAATAGTGAAAAATATTATTTAAGGTGCCATCCATTTAAAATAATATTTATGATTCAATAATGATAAAAAATATTAAATAATGTATGATCTATTATAATAATTAATCAGTTTTATTTTAAAATTTTGTTTTTGTTGGCATCAGATATAATATTGTTGAGATTATTATATATATTAAAAAATAAAATATTTTCCATTATTAATAATGACAAGAAATGATAAGTTATCAAAATAATCAGTAATAAAAAATATGATAATAATTATAAATGATAATTGTATGTTTTATGTTTTTGTTCAAACTTATCGACAAAAAAATGGAGAAATATCATAATAATGATAATAAAAAAATAGTTTGATTTATGATTATTTTGATTTGTGCAATAATATAAATAAAAGAAGTAATCATTATTAATAATAATAATTATTATTGCATCACCTTGATCATATTCAAACGATTCAATTTGTTTGATAGAGCATTTTCTAGAATTCGTTCATCATTCTTCACACGATCTGATTCTTGCTTCAATTGCTCTATTCTTCTTTCATAATTATCAGTATTGATTTTCAATTTATCCATTGCGAATTTGATCGTTTTCATAATATCTTGAATAGAATTACCATCTTTATTATTATTACTATTATTACCGTTATTATTATCATAACTATTATTATTTTTAGTAGATTTTAATGATTTGATATCAACTAAATTTTTCAAATTCGATGATAATGTACCGCGCTTGATTATTTCATTCTCCCACTCGTCATTGTATTCGTCTTCCAAAATAACATCATTTACGAATTCTCTTTTTTCTTTTTTTAATGTCGTATATATTCTTTCATCTTTCGATTCATTGAGTAATTTCCTATTAACATCTCTAGCTGATTGAATTACTGCTTGATCTAAACCATTTGAATAAGGATTGTGATTATCATTGAGTACTTGATTATTATTGTTATTATTTTGTAAACGCTCCGAAAGTTCCATCATTTCTTCAGCATCTTCACCGCTGTATTCAATTACTTCTCCTGACATTAAATCCTCATCAACTCCGTATATACTATAAGGTTTCTCTTTCTCAACTTCAAGATTATCAGCAGCAAAAGTAACCTTTTTCCTATCATGATTATCATTATTAATATCCTCTTTCTCGTTAATCGAAGGGGGTTTAACAAATTTTTGTGATTGCTTCAGTTGTGCGAGACTCTCTGCACTATATGCACCGCCCAATGAAGAAGATATCGTTTCTACAGCAAATGAATTTATCGTTGTGCCACTATCATATATTCCTGGTGCTTGTTTCATCCGTTTGAATTTCTTACTTTCTTTACTTTTCTTGAGCTGAAAACCACTATCTTCTTCTTCATCATCAACATCAAAGCTAAGAAGGGATGATTTTATCTTGCCTTTCATCAGTGAATTCAATTTGAGGACTTACTGCACTGCAATAATCAATATCACTTCATCAAAACAATAATTTCAATAATTTACGCGTCTATTAATTAATTAAATAAATGTGTTGTTGTGTTGTTGTGTTATTGTTGTTATAATCCATATAAAAATTTATCATCATAATCGATTTATTTAAACTAAGTTCTTCTCGATAAGTGTACTCCCTATACTGCGTAAAAGTCACACTCAACAATTGAAATGGCGGTAGCAGTTGGTGAACAGCGCCGAAAAAAAGAGGCGATGGATATGTTGGTCAATGAAATCATCAAAGGAGAAGATGAAGGAGTTGTCTTGCAAGTCAGAGTGGCTATTGAGGTTATATAACTTAAGAAAATGGATAATTTCATTTCTCGGAGAAATATTTAAATCAAACACTTTTTTTCAATTTTTGAATAGCGGGGATGGCTTAAAAATTTCAAAGATAGTTTGAATGATGCAAAAAAGAAAAAAGAAGCTGAAATAGATCGTATTTGCTATAGACACTATGGTGAATTTCTCGGTTCTGTGGACGAGTTGTTGAAAATGAGAGGTTCTGCATCACATTTAACTGGCCTCGTATCTTCTGTTCATAAAAATCTGAATACAACTGGAGGAGAGTTGGTGCAAGTATTGGAAGATTTGAATAAAATTCAAACAGAGCGAGTCAATACTAGGTATTATTTTGTCTTTTGTGCATATTACTGGTGTATTTGGAACGATCATTCGTTTTTGGTGTTTGAAATCTTTGAAATGTGATAATATGTCCATCTCAGAACAAACGTCTCAATGAATAAATTGAATTTAAGCGAAACACATTCTGTATATTATTTAATATGGTAGGCAATTATTAGAGGCAACTTTGCATTGCAAGGATGTTGCTGAGTTGATGGTAAAAACACGAGCTCAAATAGAATCTGATGATCATTACGGCGCAATGAGAACCATTGAAACTATTCAAGCAGAATTAACCAATATTGCTGTTAAGCCAATGATCAAATGCTTAGAATCTTGGTTACCAATTGCAATTAACAAATTGTTGGTATGTTTAAACATTCCTATCTAGTGGCATAATAATATTACTCAATTATAAAACTTTATTTTTGATTTAGTATGGTGCATTGACTGAAGCAGCAGCATTTCTTCAAGTTTTGCGTAGCAAAATTGATCTAATTGGAAGAACAGTTTTACTCAGACAAGCGCTTATCAGTTTACAAATCGATCCAAAGACAACCAATCGAAATCGTAGCACAAATAATGATGGAAGTAGTAACGGAAAATCTTCTTTACGTCCTTCAACCATTTCTTTGTATTACATTCATTTACATGACCATGTATTTCGTCTCAACAAATGGTATATAAATAATAATAACAAAAATGATGATTTTGATCGGATCGTACCAGAGCATTTCACAAGTTTACCAACATCTGATGGAAAGGAATTAGTCGATAAACTGTTCAGTATTATGGCACCATTACATAAAGTGCTTCATTTATATGCGATTCTAGGAAATCTAAGTTCTTATCATGAACATTACCGTAATGCTCGTGAAACAGAGTTCAATCGAATACTCAAAATCGCTGAACGAAAAGCAAATCAGTTCGGATTAGTTGTTGCAATTCCTGCTTATTTCGAGAATTTAGTTGGTTTTTTCACAATAGAAAGTGTTGCTCGTCGCTGTGTGGAGATATCAGAAGGTGTATTTTCATATGAAGAATTATCTAATTTATGGGATCGTGCTTGTGCTCATATTCAAGAATTATGTACAAGTCTTGGAATGTTAGCTACATCACCAGATGAGTTTCTTTTAGTAAAAGAAGAAATATTATTATTAATTGAGACAATGTCAGATGAAGGGTATGAGTTGAAAGCTAGTACATTATATGATGTTATGAGGAATCTTTGGGATACTTTTCAAACTTTACAAATTGGATCATTATTAAAGAGTTGTGCAGGAGCACTTGAGAATTGTGCTTATCAGCCGTTGTATGTGTCGAATGATGAAGTATTTAATTCTCAAATTCGAGCTTTTCGATTGGATGTGATTGAATTAAATAATGAAGAGACTTATTCAAGACCATTACAAAGTAATAACAGATCACAATTACATCAACGAGATAATAAGAGCATGTCAATAGGTAATTATTAATCAACTATGATAATAATTTGATATTTTCAATTTGTTTAATTTTTGAAAAATAATAATATTTAAATAATAATGTTACCCATAATAGCTGTAGTAAAATAATAAATAATAACAACAACAACCAACAATTATAATAATAATAACAATAATTTATAATAACAATAATAATAATAACAATAATTACAATAATAATAGTAATAATAATAATAATAATAATAATAATAATAACAATAATAATAATAACAATAATAATAATAATAACAATAATAATAATAATAATAATAATAACAATAATTTATAATAATAAATATATAATTTTTAAGAAAGAGATAATAATAATATCAATAGTAGTAATAATAATAAATTACATTTCGACTATTCGGGTTTACATTTTTGTCCAGTGGATGAATAAATGAATATTATTGTCTAAAAATAATATCTATGTTATTTGTTCATTCATTACTTCTTAGGCACTGCAGCTGCTAATTTAGATGCCCTTGAAGAAGGTCTAGAAATCGGATTAACTTCTACAATAAGCAGTACTATTCCTTCTCAACCTGACCCAAATGACTATTATAATGAACAAAATGATGATAAAATAACAAATAATAATAAAAAACCAATTATTCGTAATAATAACAACAATAATAACTCACAAAATCATAATTCTCGAACAAATATAATTTCCACTTCACGTGTATTTATGGCACAAACTTTTCCATTCTCTGCTGCTGTTCCAATTCTTATGAAAGAACTTCATATTATTGCTGTACGATTTTTTATTTTTTTAATGAAGAATAATAATTATTTAAATACATCAGAATATATTTGTAAATCAATGACTAATGCAATAGGAGCGATATGTAAGTCATTAAGTCATGAATTAACGAAAGATGGCTCTGATACACCATTATCAAAAGCATGTCAAATATCAATAGATGTGGCTGCAATTGTATTAGCAGCTGATCATTTATGGACTATTATTGAAAATGGATTAGTTTCTTACCGTTTTACGGAAAAATTAGATTTAATATTATCAACTGCAATAAATCAAAGTAATGCTCAATTAAGACTTATTATAAATCAAGCACAAGATTTGATTTTCGAATTATTATCAAATAAAATTGAAGATTTATTAGGATCATTAGTATTTATTAATTTCGAACCGGATGTGTTACCATCTTCCTCACATGATAGTGTAGATGAAGTAATAGAATTTCTGACGATAACATTCATGTGTCTGACACATTTACCAAAATCTATTCGTGAAGCTGTTCATTTCACATGTTGTTCACGTGTTGCAAATGGGATTATTAATTATATTTTATCAAATCGTGTGCAAAGTATTAATGCATTAAGTTTATTAGCATTTGAATATGATACAAAAAAACTGATGATATTTGCAGAAAGTTGTGGAATTATTCATTTAAAACAATGTTTTGAAGAGTTTCAAGAATTAATACGTGCTGTGTTGCATCCTGACTTGCCATTATTTGGTGATAATCAACAATTAAGAAAAAGCTTATTTCCTCATTTAAGTCCCATGAAACTAGCTTCTTTATTAGATAAGGTACTATACAAATATTATATACATTATTTTTATAGTAATTATTATATAACTACAGATAATTTCTCGAATAATATATAATTATTATTCTAATTGCATATTAATTAATATAATATATTTTATTATTTTCTATGATATTTCTCTTCGTTATCATTATTATGATATTTCTCCTTTTTATGGCTGATAAGTTTGAACAAAAAAATAAAAGATCAAATATCTCTTAAAACATAATTATTATTATTATTATTATTATTATTATTATTATTATTATTATTATTATTATCATTATTATTATTATTATTATAAGTTTGAACAAGAATATTCAATATGCAATTATCATTTTTAATTATTATTATTATTATTATTATTATTTGTTTATGTTTAGGTATCACCATCTTCTATTGTCGCCTCATCCAATAATATACCAAGATTAGAGAGAACTATGGTAAAAACAGTAGCAAAGAAACTAAGAACACAAATGAAAGACAATCAAAATCATGGATGAATGGATGAAATCATTATTATTAATAATAGAAATCTTTCTCACATCTCCCGGGATCCGGGATCCGTTCATACCAATTTGATTTTTTTAAATAAACCTTTGTTATTATATGAATAATAAATGTATAATTGTTGAATTGCAGAATTTATCGGTCATAAAATTGGCATTGTTAGACTTAAAATCTATTATATAACTTTTGTTTTTAATTTGTTTTTTTTGAAAATATATACTATTATAGTAACTTATAAATGAAAAGATATGCTATTTTCTGACTAATGTTAAGCAATTGTTACTACATTATTGCAAAAACTTATAAGTTAATATATGGATAGTCTTTGTATATATTATTTTTCGTTGTCTATCATTTGGAATCTTCAAATTTAAGCAATGATAGGCTTAAGTTATGGCATTTATATACATTATTTTCAATGTATTGGTCTTGTTTTAAAATAAATAACAAAAAAAAACATCAAATTGATCTACATACATTTAATTAAAATTATTATTATAATGCAATTCGCTAACAGAATATGATATTATTCTTTAATTAGTTATGTATAATATTGTATTAAATACTACTGGAAATTAATATGATAATAGTACAATTAGTATTGTACACTATCGCCTAACCGTTACACACAAACCAAATTAAAATCATTAACTAGGATTCATATTTGGAGGTCCAAATTCAATCAATATTCCTAGATATTGGTTGATATTTGCCATTGCACGACTAATGTTCTCCATGTTACCAGTAACACCACAATTTCCAGATGGACGATTATCAATTACAAATTCGATATCATAATATACCCATCTCATCAATTGAATCGTTTGACCTTCGTGGATAACTTTGATACTAACTACAAATGGTTCAATATCATTTGTCAACGCTGTTCTTTCAATAGCTGTAATGGCTGCATTATAAGTATCCATTTGACCATCTGGTACATTTACTGGAATAATTTTTTTCCCAACTGAATTAATATATTTCTCAATGGCTTCGATTAATAAAGCTTTTCTAGTATATTGCATACTCTCTATTGAATTTGCATTCATTTTTATTTTTTACTATTTTTATTATTTGATGTCAGAGATAATTTGAATTTTACAATTTACAATGATTTGACAAATAATTTTTCAAAAAGTGTTTTTGAATTTACTCCAACAAATTTCTTTGCTGACGATAAGTACGTGAAGATCAATTCGAAATTCTCGTTTATTTACTTCTAAAACAAATAGAAGAAATACAACAGTAATTATTAATAATAGTACAGAACAAATCAAAAACAAACAACCAAAAGCAGCGAAAAGCATCCGGTGATAAGATTTCTCCTCATTTTTTATTATCATTTTTAATTGAACGTCTTACATAATTTTTGCATTAATGGTGTTTGACTGGTTTTATATCGTAATTTTAGATAGATGACATTTTTTTATTGATTTCATTCAATATTAACGTTTTACAATAAAATTGATTATTGCTGTAAAAAATATACCGGTAATAATAAATAATACCAGCAGGAATACGGAATACTTATACATGAGTTAATCATCATCTATAGTTTCAACAAGCACGAATGATTGCTCCAAGAAATAAGTTGAACTTGTTTAATGCAAGTCGAACGGTTAGTTGCTGTAACATTACTAAATCACTAAAGAAGCTAACTTTAATATGTAACAAATAAATGCAAACTTCATTATATTTTAGAGAAATTTGTTCAATTTGTTGCATAGTAAAGCTACTGAGGAGAAAACATTTGCCAATCGAGTTTGTGGAAGTAAGTTTGGTTATGAATGTTCTCTATATACAAATATTGCTATTGAAAAAGTCATGCTTGAAAAGTAAGTATTTTTATTCTGTTGCTTTTTATGAGATTTGATTGATATATTATTTACATTATTTACATTATTTATATTATTTATTGTATTATTTAATTATTTACATCTTTTGCAAATTATATGACTTATTTTATGTTTTTAGATCAATAAATAATGGATGTCGTTCAATTATTGGAATTTCTCGGCCTAATTTCGAAGAAATATATGAATTAATTTGTGATTCAAAGGTAATAATTTATTCATTATATACGATATGTACTTAATTTTGAAATAATGCTTTATCTTTATTATTATCATATTTTATGAATGAATTTTTCTTATTTCTCAGCTTATCGTTATTATTTATAGACATCACATGAAGAAGACTTAAATAAATTTATGATTGGTCACATTTTTACAAATAATAATAATAATAAAATTTCATCTCAAGACAATAAATTTTCTGAATATTATAAAGAATATGAGATTATTAATAATATTTTATCTTCACAAAATAAACAATTGGATTTCATTACAATTGATCTATCAGAAAATGATATAAAAAACAAACAAAATTTTGAGAATTTATTAATTATGATGAATCAAATATTTTCAAAATCAAATCATAAGCTTTCTTTAGGAATTAATATAAATTTAAAGCTCTTATGTAATAATAATAATAATAATAATAATATTTTAGAAACTTTAAAAAATTATTTTGATCAAAATGATTCTCATAATCATAGTAATCGCTATGGCATGGATGTAGTCACTATTAGCAGCAATTGTTATACTTTTCGATTAAGTCAAGAAATAATTCAAATGATGAAAAAATATGATATTATTACTATTTCAAATAATATTTTGAAAGGATTACCATCTGCTAAACCAGGTCAATTATCATCATCATATGCTCATTATTCCTCTCCCGTATTATTAAATAATGATAATAATAATGATAATAATCATAAAATAATCGAAGAAAAAAGCAATACTGCATCGACTTATTTCCAGAAAGTTTTATTGAAAGATATGTTAGCAAGTGTTGATGAGTTCAAAAGAGCATTAGATGCATGTATGACCGTTGAAAAAATATTCTTAGAAAAGGTATATTATATGATAATGTTAAATAATTATTTAAATCATATGATTAGATTACAGTTCCAACCCATAAATCATATAGCATAACATTATTTTTTCTTATAATTATAGACGCAATAATACATGTAGATTATATAATATATATAATTTATAAAAATGAGAAAATAATAATAATAATAATAATAATAATAATAATAATAATTATTATAATAACAATAATAATAATAATAATAATAATAATAATAATAATAATAATAATAATAATAAATTATTATTATTTATATATTTTTATTTGAAATATGTGATATGATGTTTTGTTTTATGTTGTTAAGGTAAATATTTCTGATCCATCTTTGAAAGTTCATAATACCAATATATGCTTAGCACATATCCTTATGAGTGTCTTTCAAACCATATCATATCCAGAAGAATGGGCTTTTATTGTTGATAATCAGGTAATATAATATCAAATATAAATATAATAATATTATTATATATTCGTATTTCGTTTTGTTTATTTCTAATATTATGATTTGCTCGTAATTGAATATTAAGTTTAAGTAATAATCATAATATTATTTTGATATCATTTTATTATTATTATTATTATTGTTGTTATTAATAATAATACTAACCATAGTATTGATATTAATAATCATATTTCTTATGACACCCAGTCTCCCAATATAATCACTGTTTTTCAAAATGATTAACAGGGGCTCACCTAATTGGGAAATCTTCTTAGTCTAGATAAGAGCCCGAAA
>VKHH01007176.1:0-12230 GCA_015144975.1 Epipyxis sp. PR26KG | reverse complement strand
TACGCCGGAGCTAAATTAATAGAATCCGTAGAGAAAACTTGAATTTGAGAAAAACTCAAATTTTATGCGAGGTGCGGATGGCCCGGGTCACCGCCAATGTGGTCATATATTCCAAGCGGGGGGGGGGTATTTACCGCGTTTTTTTTTTACTATGTCTCTGGTATTATTATTTATGATTTGGACTCTGCTGAATAACTTTTGGACTTAGCTGAGTAGCTTTATCTGGTATTGATCATTTTGCTACAGTTTTTTATTTTATGAACTTAATATATTAGTTTTAAACATTATAACATTATAAAAATAAATTAAGTTTCTAAATTTCTAAACATATTTCGTAAACAATATCAATTGCTGTATCATTATAATATTCCAACACTCTAGCACTAACATTACAACGTTATAGTATTCTTCTTCATTATGTCAACTCGCAAGCAATCCATTGCACCAGTACCACCACCTGCAACTAATCCATCTAGTAATAATCTTACAAGGAAACCAATTGTCGTACCAAAAGCTCCATTTCGAATAAAAATAATTTCTATGGGAAGTGGTGGATGTGGTAAAAGCTGTCTAATCAAGAGATACTGCGAGGATAGATTTGTTTCAAAATATATTGCAACCATTGGCGTTGACTACGGTTAGATTCCACATACTATTATTTATTCTGTGTGTACTGAGCAAAATAATTATTTAAAGACGTATTGAATAAACTGATTTTAATTGATTTTAGGGGTGAAGCCTGTTCAAGTGGATGGATCTGATGTTCGTGTTAATTTTTGGGACTTAAGGTGTTAATATGGTTGCTGTTTGCTGTTTAGTTTTTATGCTGTAATAATTTTTATTTATTTATTTATGGTGTTTGCAGTGGCCACAATGAATTCTTTGAAATTAGAAATGAATTTTTTAAAGAAGCTCAGGGTGGTATACTTGTATTTGATGCTTCGTCAAAAGAGAGCTTCGAAGAGTGTGATTCTTGGTTGGCAGAAGCTGCAAAGTATGGAGCCAATCCGCGTGATATGCCAATAGCTCTATGCGCTAATAAGACTGATAAAAAGAGAGTAGTGAGTGAAGACGAAGGGAGGACTTTTGCAACTACTCGTGGATTGGTATGTCAAAATAATATTTGTACACCTTGTAATTGATTTAAAATTAATTATTTATCTGTTATATTTAGAATTATTTTGAAGTTTCTGCTTCCACAGGTGTGTAATATAGTAATAATCATTATTGTACCATAAATTCTTTCTTGTAGATCTTATGTCATTAAAAATGAAATCTCCGATTAGATTTTAACATCAATTTTTAATTTGTTACTTACGTGAATTTAGGGGGTAATGTAACAGAAATGTTTGAACAATTGTTTCAAGCAGTAGTGAGAAAAAATCGGGTTCCTGTTTGATGCATCGCATCTTGTTTATCAGAAAATAAAATGCTGATTAATATATTCAAATAATTTGTGTACTAAATGTATATATTGTTCCATAATGCAATTAGTCTATGTAAATATTAACCTTTATTTATAGGCTCACATTATTCTTTTAGATTATAATAAAATTGTACCTGTAATATTTTGAATTTATTTTTAAAATATCACATTGTTAAATAGATTATAGTTAGAAACGTGTTTCTCAAGCTCAAGTGTAATTAATAAATAGTTTCATTTTATGAGTATAAATGGTAGCAGTGGTAAATAACTTTGCATTTTACTTTTTAAAATGAATTACTTTTACTTTTCATATTTACCTGTTGAAACAACTACAAACCAAAAGTGCTGTTAATAATGAACCCTACGGTTCTAATTAAATTAAATATAACTATTCAATGTTTGATCCTTGTCAAAACAAAGGAACAACCTTTTTTATGTTTAAATAACCAATCAATCTCGTCTCATCATCAATTATTCACCACTGAAATTCTATCTAACACAGTCTTCTATCATCTCAGATTTTTTATGCAGTTCAATAATTTATTTATTTATTCAACTGGAAGTTGAAGTTTATGTAAGGAGTCAAACTGTCTATCACATCATTTTTGAGTTTTGATAATATTGTGGCCAACGAATTTTGAGCCTTCAATAATATACTTAAACACTTTCCCTTTAGGTAGGAACAAAGCACAAATTAAAAAATTACTGCTATAATGTTTTCACGATTATCAAGAAATATTCCATCAACAATTTCCTCTATTCAAAGAGGATACAAAGTCGCCGTTTTAGGTAAAGAAATCCATTCTGCATTGCAATTGCAGTAGTACATTAGATCATATGAAAATGAAATTAAACAATTGTGCATTTTTTCTAATGTTATTGCGATTTATTTGCTATGGTCAAGATTTACAGTATCATTCTTGGTGGAAATGATTATATAAAATGATTGAATCGTTCGACAGTTGTTAAGTGATTGTTTTAAATTGTTGTACAACTATATTTATAACCACAGGTGCAAGCGGAGGAATAGGACAGCCTCTTTCGTTACTACTAAAATTGGAACCTCTTGTGACTGAATTGTCATTGTTCGATGTTGTGAGGACTCCAGGAGTTGCATCAGATATATCTCACTGTTGCACACCAGCCAAAGTGACTGGTTATGTTGGTATGGAGCAAATAGGCGCTGCATTGAAAGATTGTAAAGTAGTTGTAATCCCTGCTGGAGTACCAAGGAAACCGGGCATGACTAGAGATGATTTATTTAATACTAATGCAAGTATTGTAAAAGGTTTAGCTGATGCATGTGCAGTCTCCTGTCCAGATGCAATTTTCCTAATCATCAGTAATCCAGTCAACTCGACCGTTCCAATTTTTGCCGAGACTTTGAAAAAATATGGTGCACATTAAATATTTACGAAATAAATTTGATTTATTCTTGTTATTAACATTTGGATTTTTTTTAACTATTATTGCAGGAAAATATAACCCAAAGAAAGTTTTGGGAGTAACAACCTTAGACGTTGTTCGTGCAAATACATTCGTAGCAGAAAATCAAGGATTAAATGTTAATGAAACTCAAGTTACAGTTATTGGAGGACATGCCGGAACAACTATCCTTCCATTATTATCTCAAGTGTCTAAAGCCAAGTTCACTCCTGAAGATATAGAAACTTTAACCCATCGTATTCAATTTGGTGGAGATGAAGTGGTGAAAGCAAAAGACGGAGCTGGTTCAGCTACACTATCAATGGTATTAAACTGTTATTGTTTGTAGAATTATTTCATCTTTTATATTATAGTGTTTTTATTATTATTGTTGTTTAGGCTTATGCTGCCCAAGTATTCACCAGTAAATTATTATCCGCTATTAATGGATCAAAATCAGTGGTTGAATGCGCATTCGTTGAAAATAATCTTACTGCCGCACCATTTTTCTCAACTAGAGTTCGACTCGGTGCAAATGGAGTTGAGGAAATTGTTGGACATGGAAAATTATCAGCAACCGAGGAAAAAATCTTGAATGATATGATTCCTGATTTGATTTCTCAAGCTAAAAAAGGAGTTGATTTTGTCAAGAACTCGACATAAGAGAGCTTAGAAAGTGTTCTTTTCATATTATAAATGTTTTGATGACTATGATAGTGAAATATTATAGTACTGATTTTGCAGTTTTGTTAGTTTATGAATAATAATTAATAAATTTTGATTGAATTTTACATCCATATTTTGATGAAATTTATAACTTGAAGTGGTACACTCTTAGTCTTCAAAGGGTGGAAATGATACAACTCCATAACTGAAGTGACCATACATCCCCCCTTCTACTGGTCTGCGAATAATTCTGAATCCTTTTTCAATATAAGAGTTTTATCTTTTACTGCTTTCAATGTTCAATTATGAAAATATTGAAGAAAATCAAATATTCACCATTCATTATAGTTCTAAACTAAAGATAAAATATTTCAACATGATTTTTTTAACATTTTTACAAGAAATAATTAGGGCATGCATGTCGTGACCGTTTCGATACAATATTAAAATTATTATAGTTAAGGAATCTTTAAAAAATTCTTACCCCCCTGCTTCAATTCTCAAATTATTCCAATGCAAGTTTAATAATATCATTGAATTCATTTGATAATTGAAGGGAACCTGCATTTTCTAATGATGATTTATTTCTATTTGCTATTTTGACAGTTTTTATCTGATAAATAAAAATATATAATTAATGGACAACTGAATAGAATAACTAATTTAATAACATATTTGCTACCTCATTCGCATATGCTCTCACTTTATCTGCACGTAATAAATTTATCGTAGGAAAGGGGGCTCTTTTTTCAAAATTCATGGGATCATTAAAATCATCACAATCACTCCATGCAAAGGAAGGATGGAAAAATGCAAGCTATTGTTTTAACAAAAATTAATATAGATAATTAAATAAAAGTGGTTAATGAACTAGATATTTTTAAGACAAAATGTTGATATGATAATCAGAACTTACTTGAATTTCATTGTTAGATTTATTAATCACACTTTCTTTAGTTTTTAGATTATTTTTATTTTTTGTTAATTTATTAATTAGTCGATTTTTCTTTACATTCTTCGTATTAATTAATTTATTATTAGTAGTATCATTATTATTTATTTCTATTGATAATTGTGGGCCTAATGATTCCTTTTCAATAGAAGGTAACAAAATATCTTCAATTTCTAATGAAAATTCATAAAATTCCTAACAAAAATATGAAAAAAATAAAAAGTCATACCGTATTTTGTGTTTTCAAATCATGATTTTCATATTATAATCATTATATTTCATAGAGGATAACCATAACCTATTGTGTTAAGATTACCTTGAAATCAGGGAATGCGAAAGGAAGCATGAGTAAGGTTGTTTCAATATCATCTGCTTTATTAGTGAGAAGGTAATATAGCTATGAACAGACACACAATAGAATAAGATCAACCATATGAGTTAAAATTACTTAATTATTTAAACAATTTAATTATATTATATTATATTATACAATGGAAAATATTCTTATGCTTACTCTGAATAAAATTATTAACATTATCCATTTTTGAAAGTAAATATCCATACCAATAATAGTATAGCAAGTAGATTGTATAATATTAATAGCAAGTCAAAATCTTATGATTTTTGATAATAAATATGTTAATTTTCACCTCTAATTTTATTCTTTCAATCAGATCTTCTTTTGAAGATCTCATAAATACACGATATTTAACTTTATTATTTCCAAAAACACTTTCTGCAAATGGACATAAATCATACTTGATAACAAAATCTTGTACCCAAGCTTTAGATGATTTGATAACTCTCTGTGATTATTATTACAATCAAATTAAAATATGAAAATAATGATTTGATTTAATTGAATAATAAATTAATCCAATATAATGATAAATTAATTCAGTTATTATTTAATTTAAAGAAAATCATCCCTGCTCGAATTTGACAATTATTATAATGGATGATTTATTTTCTGGAAATAAGTTATGTAAAATCTGCATTTCATCCAATTAGAGAATATATAACCAACAAATAAAACCATAATATTATCAAATTTAATTTAATAAATAATATCTTACTTGAATAACATCCGCTTTTGCAAATAATTTCGACTTGTCATCACCAAAAACCATCATTGGAAAAGCATCATTATATGATTTATATAATTCATGATTACGATGTATTGTGATGGAATCAACTTTAGTGGCATTTTGATGATTAATTCCTTCACAACCCTAACACAAAACATAATATAACAAATAATAAAGTAAAAGATAATTTATTTGAAGGTAATAATAATGATACCATACATATCATAATTATTTAAGAATGGAGTAGCATATAACATTATAATTGTTGTTGTACAGTATCACATTACTTACTCCATTTTCAACACTCCATCGTTTATTATTTGAGTTTGGTAAAATGGGTTGATCCTCTGGAATCACTGCTTCCTCAAGCCATTCCTGTGGGGATGATAACAATCTTGGCCTAAACAGAGTACATCCATAATCCATAATAATCATTCGTTCAGTATATGAAATAAAAATTTACCAATAAGGATAGGTTTTGCATTGGATGGGTCTAACGTCATAAACAGTACATTTCTTCCCATCTTCGTCCAAAAATATACATCTTTCATTTTTTATTGTTCCATTTTGGTCTTTTTTAACTATTTGACTTTTTAGTTTCACCCATCCGCCCATGACTACCTCAACGTACCTACCTTCAAATTCTTCATGTGATAATTTAAGATGATGTGCCATATCATTAAATTCTTCTGTATCCAACCAAACTTCACCTTCATTTTGACAACATTTCCCACATCCAGTACAACTAAAATGAAGTCCATTTGACCAATATGGATTTGATGAATCATTTAATTGAACAATTTTATTCGATATTGCGGATCGTTGCACATCACCTTTCGTTGCATCATTAGTAGAAATAATAGAATCCCGTTTTACCTTGCTCAATTTAGTGTTGGTGTGATGAAATGATGCACTAGGATAGTATATAAATCGAAATATCAGAGTCATTAATAAAATCTGAATGTGCATTTTGAATTTAGAAGGAAATTGGGTTAAGATTCTATATTCTCTTTTGACTATCAATTATCTATATTAACTTAGTTAGCTGTTAGCTGAGATGATTTGATGATTTGCTTTATTTATTTATTTATTTTTATTTATTTGTTGGTCATTTGTCATTTTCGATGGCCAAAGTAAATATTACATAACATCTCACTGTACAAATAAAGTAAAAATGCCAAAATGGATTTAATTATATAAATATTTGGGATGAACTAATTAATAATTGAGTCGAACTATTAACAGTTTTGGTGCCAGCAGACGTCGTAATTCGGTCGATCTTTTTCTAGTTACATTATTCATGTATTCATTCATTTATTTTAAAATGCTTCCAAGAATTTGCTTCATCACTATCACGATTCAACCGATCAGAATCCACAGTGCTCAGTTATTCTTTTCAAATTTCAAATTTCAATAACTTTACAATCCAAAACATGATTTGCTCATTATTTATTTAATTAATTCATTCATTCTAACAATAATACAACACAAAAAACTATCTGTAGAAACAATTCGATTTGTAATAGTAGTTATATATGTTATGAGGAGCTTAAATACAATGTCAATACATTTCAATCATCTAGTAGTTTTTTGTCCACTACATATCCAGCGCAAACATAATTGCACAAGATTTGGAAGTTAGTAAAGTTAAATTACCACCAATTAACTGACCGTGAGCTTTAGCAATCACCAGAGCTTTTTCGTTCAACGGTTTTATATTTAAAATCTCAGCACTCCATTTTTGTTATTTAGAATAAAATTATTTAACACTCCTAATAAAATTATCTCGGCTTATGTATTTTTTTAATAAATCTATAGGCATTGCTCCATGTATACTATACCGTTCTCACAGTAACAGTAAAAATGTGATAACCATTTTTTGGCATCTCTAACTCATTTAATTCACTCATCAGTCTTCATATAAAATATCATTCCCTCCTAAATGGACAGACGCAAACGGCTGCTTAATATATGGTTTGAATAGCCCTTATAATACTGTTTATCCGCTTACTAAAGGGGAAAGGTTTTATGCTTTGGTAGTGCCATCTAATAGCGACTTTTCTTCAAATACCACTATCGCTTGTGATTATGTCCCAACTAACTATTATGGTGAATTTTTGTTAATAATAAATATTGAATTATAAAATCGACTTGAACCACTCAATATCAAAATTGTATTATTAATTGTGGTAGTCTTACCGCATATATCCTGTTTTGTAAGAAGTTCATTTTCATTCTTAACAGAGCACATATTACCAGTAAGACGATTCCTTCGATGGGGATAAGCAAAAGCGAATTTTTATATAAAAGAAAATCATCATTGTTACCACATATATCTTGCTTAGTTACAAGATGACTCATTTTGCAACATGCTATACTGCCTGTTAATCGATTTCAACGTCCAGGGTAAGCAAACGCAAATATTTGATGATCATAAACATCTGCAGTTATATTGCCAAATTCTTGAAAATTATATTTTGAAAGAGAGTGCATCAAATTCATTTCAAAGTATTTTGATATTTAATAGGATATTTCTATATTATATTGAATTTTAACCCCAAAGGTTTATTGTTTTGTATTGTATTGTTTGATGGCATAATCCAAAATCCACGACGGATATACCAAGACAAATTAAAAGTCTCTAAATTTTCTCAAATATCTAGTAAAAACTAGAAATAGATCATCGAAAATAGTTAATCAGTTACATGTATACAGTATTACCGTGTCCATATAATAAATACGGCTGATATTATATTTTTTACTTTATTATTAATTACCGTAACCGCATATCATCGAAACGAAACCGACGAAAAGATATATATACCGCCGGTAATTTAATTTAAGTTATAATAAATACAAATATGTATTATTAAAAAATAAATTATATACCGGTATTTATATTTAACTCTCTATTAATTTTGTTGTTTAATACCAGGAATAATAATTAATTTATTCTGATATTTTATAATTTATAATACTATATGCAGCATTTAAATTGGAGATATAAGTTTGCATGTCGCTATTCTATTCAACATTTGATTATTAATTAATTTGAGCGACTTAACAAACGACTTAAAAAATAGCTCTTCAATAAAGTGTTAGTAAACAATATCCATCCATACCGCTAGGTAGTTAGGTAATAATATTTTTACATAATTAAGTGAAGCTTTAATAACATGCAACCAAAGAGCAAAGGTTTAGTTGAAATATCATTAGCACCAACAAACAATAGAGTTCTTCCAAAAGGAATTCTAAATGTTATGCAACTGGAGTATGCAACAAAATATTTGGAAAGTATTCGCGCAAAACCAACTAAAGAAAATATAGATTTTGTCATAAACAATTTATCCATTAAAACTGCATTGGTTATGCCAGTATGGGCGAGAGAAAAAATCGTTATTTTGCCCGGTATGAAAGGGAACGAAGGTGAACTATCAAATATGTTACAAGATATAAAAACGTAAGTTTTATCTTTTTTGTTTAATGTTAAGATTAAATTGATTTCTGATTTTTTTGTTTAGAATGGGAAGAAATAAGAAAAACGATTTTGATTATCTTGATAAAGATGACGAATCGAATAGTTCATCAGTGCCTTCTCTTAAACGAAATCATTCTAATTATCGTCAATTGTTCAGAACTACCAAATTAACAACTGTTGCAGATGATACATTAGTGTTATTGGAGCCATTAATTCATGTTTTGCAAATTAATAAGAAGATTGCAGAATCATTCAAAGTTTTATTAACTCCTCCAAGCTTTGAAAAAGGTGATTTGATGAGTGGAATTATGACTTTTATTGCTTCTATAGTTGATTTTGTTCCACGAGTCAAAGATGATAAATCTGGAGAATTATTTAAATCAATTCGACGGTTTCTTCCTCGACCAGAAGTAATGCGATTATTTGCATTATTAATTCACTTCTGTTATTGGAATATTATTCATCCGGTTGCGAAAGCAGCCATAGTTGCAATAAAAGATAATTTGGTAATGGAATCAAAGCCAGTATTCGAAACAGTTAATTTCACACAAGATTTAGAAAGCAGACTTACTATGCCGCATGTAGTAGAACAAATACAACCACCTACTGTTAGGAGATCTAGTTCCCGCACTCACTCAGTTGCATCCGACAGAAAATTACAATCAATATCACAATCCGCTCCAACGCATGATTTGCATGTTGATATTCAATCTATTTCGATTGGCAGCAATGAATCTTTTCATTCATTAGATCAACATTTCACAAATAAAATTGATAAATTGGATTTTGATAAACAAAATGATGAAGAGCCGACAGTGAATAATCATAATAATCATAATAATGATAATAATAATAACAAAAATAATTATTTTGAACCCAATATAAATAATATTAGTCATGATTCATTTGATACAGAGACGATTGAAAGTTTGAATACATATCCTAAAATGAACTTTCGAACTCAATCTTTTTTCGTAAATGTTGATGACGATGAAAATGACTTATCATCTGTTCCGTTCAGAAATAATGATAATAATAATAACAATAATGGTAAAAACTCAGTCAAATCGAATACAAGTGAAGGATCGTTGTCAGCAATTGAAAAAGAACAACTTTTTCTTCAATTAGAAGCTTGTTGGATTAGTTTATTTAAAGAGGTAATTATGCTATGTTGTAAACTGTAATTTATTCTTATTCTTATTTTCTCTTTTTCTTATAATTAATATATATATTATATAATAATCTTATTTTATTATAATTCGTTTTATTCTAATTTAATTTTATTTTTATTTTATATAAATTATTATTATTATGATAATGCTAAAATAATGGAGTAAACTTAAAATAATTTTCACTATTATTCAAAAGATTGGAACTAAGCGGATAGCATTGGTGGCTGGTAGACAGGCTCTTGTATCCTGTTGTCATTTTGTCGTGGATGATATTTTAACAACGGTAAGTCCATAAAAAAGAGAAGTATTTGATTAGAGCCCATATGAGCTGTGCTGTATTTTAATATTAATAATCTAAAAATGTGTTGATGTATGTTAAGATTGGTTGTTAATTTTAATGTGAATTGATAAGCTCATAATTTAAAGAATAGTGTGGTTAGTTTTGAGTATGCAGTCGCTGGATATCATTGAAATTATGTAATATTGCTCCATAAAATTTTTAACAACCATTTTCTATTATTTTTTCTGTTAAAATTCGTTGTTTTATTTGATTTGAATAACTTCCGACTAATATAATAATAATATCAATTATTATTTTTATTTAAAATTGTTTCGAACAAAGTTTTGTTAATATTACTGGTTTGAAACGGCTGATTGATTATATATTTATTTATTATCTATAATATTATTATGTAGATATACCCTTGGTTCTCTTCCATTAGTACTAACCGTGATACACATAATCATACTCTTGTCGACCATGTAACACACGATATGATGTTAAAAGAGCGCATTTATCAAATCAATTTACAATTAAGAAGATTAGTGCATAATGGAATGGCTGATTTTATTGATCCTTCCAGGTGAAATTACGATGCTTTATATCATATTATTTATTCAATATTAGAATTAAATAATAAATAATAAATAATAGTATTATAATATTATTATAAAACAAGTTTATTTCTCTGCATTATCTAAATATTTTGATGATAATTTGACATAAATTACGAATCTTACTTTTTGTTTTTGAATATTTTAAGGCTTTGATCATGAAAGTGTAATGTGACTACTCGTATAATTATTTAGATTTGATTTTTTTTAAATAATATTATTATAATCATAGATTATATTCTTCTAAGTCATTGACTGCTACTCTGACAGGACAAGAGAAGATCTACAATGATCGTCCAAAGGGTAAATCAAAGTATGTCACCACAAGTGTGGCCATCCAAGCAATCTTCAATGATACATCATCATATCAAGCTAGGAAATTTCTATCAAATACCAAATCATCATATGTGCCTTTGCCAGGTATTATCATGTTCTCTGATTGTTTGTACAACACCAGGGATATAAACTGAATGATTATATTACTTATCAAAAAATCATTATTATTATTGTTATTATTATGCCAATAATAATAATAATAATAATAATAATAACAATAATAACAATAATAATAATAATGCGAAATCATATGTTTAGGAAATGAAGGAAATGAGCGGAGATCGAATTTAACTCAACAAATTCAAACCAAACAAAAACATTCTCTTCAAAGAAATGATAATAAAGATGTCACATTGGATAAATTCCAATTCCCAATTTTGAATAATAATAATAATAATAATAATAATAATAATAATAATAATAATAATAATAATAAATTCAATTTTAATGCCATTTTCGAAAATCAGCCGTCAGTTAATTACTTCCCTCGACCTCAAACGAATGTTGACCCATCATATCATAAGACACATGGAGGGACAGTAAGATTCCATGACGATATGAGAAATTCTATCGACGAATCAGATGGTATAGTCAACCAAGAACTAAAATTATTGAATGAAATATTAGTTAAGTCTCCTATTCAAAAACATAAAAATGATATTAACGATGAAGAAATACAACAAAAATATATTTTATCATCATCATTTGTTAATAATAATAATAATAATAACAATAATAATAATAATAATATTAACAATAATAATAATAATAATAATAATAATAATAATAATAA
>VKHH01007175.1:0-12240 GCA_015144975.1 Epipyxis sp. PR26KG | reverse complement strand
ATTATATTGAATAAATAATTTCACGGTAATTGTAACTGGAATAAATAAATATATAGGATTGAAAACCTATAATTCCAGCAAGAAGTTATAATTTTGTTATAATAACAGTTAGCTTATTATTATTTCGGTATTTTAGAGTTAATGCAAGACGTTAAACCTAAACGTAGACGTCGAGAAGCGTTTGCTGAGACTGGAATTGGACCTAATGGGGAGGTTTTTGATAGGTATATCTCTGCTCCAATAGAGACGATTTTACTTGAAGAATTGCGATGCCCAGTAAGTGATATCAAAATATGCAAAATGAGAATTCGATTAACAAAACTTATATTACTTTTACAAGATTTGTTTGAGTGCAATGGAAAAAACTGTCACAACTCCATGTATGCATCGATTTTGTTATAGTTGCTTAGAAACCGTTCTAAGATTAGGTAATCTCAAACTTTTAAGATTATTGTACACAGATATTTTTTGTTTCTTTAATATTTTATATGTTTGCATTCCACTAGGTAATCATGAATGTCCAGAATGTCGAAAGAAACTGGCGTCGAAACGAGATGGCAAAAGAGATCAAAAGTTTGATCTAATAATAGAAAAGTTTTCTGAAGCTGAAACAAAGCATAAAAAATTAATAGCAGCTTCAACAGGGGCTATAAAAAATCCTTTATCAGATTTATTTGTAGCAGAAAAGTTAACTTTAGATCAAATTAGAGCGTTTGGATCTTTGCACAAAATGAAACTTGAAAATTTAAGTAAACAATCTGTAAATGTAAAGCAAAACTTGCAGCGTTTGTTACCACCAACAAATGTGAAACAAGCTGCATCTTTATATCATCATCATAGTAATGAGCGAAAAGAATCTGTGGAAGATATGAATGATGGTAACAATTCACAAACACAAGATGGTTCGACTTCTTACAATGCATCTTGTAATATTACATTTAGACCATGGCCAAAGGTATCAATTCCTTCTTCAAGCTAGATTTATTATTATCATATTAAATATATTTAAAAACTTATTATATAATTATTATAGTCTCTTGAAGGTGAAGATCCAATTTCAAAACTAATGCAATCAATCCCAGACAATGAAAAAGTATTGTATATTAAAGTTCCTGTTGAAGCCAGTGTGGAAGATATGATTCTATTTATAAAATCAAGAGAATGGTTTTCTGATACGAAATTAAAATTTGAATTAATGGTAATATTTGGTTTACAGGTTGGTTTTGAATAAGTATTATTATTATTATTAGCATTATTATCATTAGTATTTATCATTATTATTATTTTCATTTCATATTAGGTAATAATACTTGACCCAAGTGTCTCTATTTATGGTGTGATTTCAACGATGTGGGATTGCAAAAGTGAATTGATTATCTATTTTCGAATTCATATTCCTAAAAATCATAATAGGAAAATGGGAAGACCTTCCAGAACTTCATCATAACTTTAATAATAATAATATTTATGATTATAATATAATAGCTTATCAAAATAAAGCATTTCTATGTATTTAGTGAATATTTTTAAAAAATTTAGAAAAAATAATTAAAATCTATTCAGTAAATAATTGGTAAAATTTTGGTTTTTCTTTTCTGTCATATCATATTTTCAGATATATCCTTGTGCTGGTGTGATAATTTTGTACATTTATTTCCATTCCCCTACTAATGAAACTTATATTTTAAACTTAGAAAATTAAACTCCTACTAGCTCATCATCATCTTGATCATGATAATGTGATTCATCATTCGAAGAAGAATAATATTTTTGATTTCCACTATTTCCATTGCTGCTATAGGGGACTGGTTGATTCGTTGGTAAACTAGCTGTTTCAAAACTGAATTCATTAATAATTACTGATTGAATTCTTGGCAAAAGCTCTGACCATGCTTGCTCTGTTTTCTTGTTATATTCAACCTAATACAAATATAAAATTTCATCACTTTTAAAATACGAAAACTTAGATATTATTATATTATTTGTTTCTAACCTGTAAAGAAACATAGCTTAATATGGCATCTTTCATATCTATTGACTTTTGACTTTTGAAATTCTCAAATTCAGTTAATAATCTTTCAGAAACTTTTTCAAATTCAATTTTAGCTTGTTCAGTTTGTTGTTGTGCAACTTCTATTGCTTGTTCTTTTGCTCTAGCTTGTGTTTCTTTACCAGCGACACCCAATAATTTCTTATAAGCAGCTTGTTTGGCTTCAACATCAGATATACAATTTATATATGCTGTCTTTTTGTCAAGTCTTTGTTGCATTGCAGCTTTCACTGAGACAAGCATTCTTTGATATTCTTCTAATGGTTCTAAAAATTTAACAGTTTCTTGAAGTGCTAAATGAGAACAATCTGTTGAAACACCATCCACCGTTGTAGCAAACTAAAAGTAAATGAAAACACCATAATAAATAATCCATTCAAACAATTATTTCATTAAAAATATCTTACTTGAGTTAATGCTGATCCAAGAGCATCTCCTTCACTTTGACCTAAAAATGTAAAGCTTTGTCCTAACTCATACATTGAAATAGATAAGTCTCGATTTCTTTTCACTAAATTTTCAGAATGTTTAGCAACATTAGAAATCTGTTTTTCAACTGAAATAAGATATTGTCCAATTTCTTCAATTTTGATATCTGCAGCAGATTTTTCTAATTCAGTCTATAATGGAATTGAGTTAGGGTTAGAAAACTGACATTGTATTATCAATTAACACACAAGGAAGAGCCCATCGTGTGTGTGTGATAGGATATTAATAGTTTTCACCAGGAAAGTCAAATTATTTATTATTTGCGTTAATAATAAATTTAACAAATAATGCAGATATTATAAAATGTATCGAAGCAAAATAATAATTGTTGGATTATTTTTACCTTACTATTGGCGAAAGTATTGACAGTTCCTTCCAACCAAGCCATTGCTGACAATTTAGATTTTGGTTTTTCAGACTTTGCTTTGACAAGTTCCGTTTCATCAGCTTCTACAAATGTTACAAAGTGGTGTGAGCTTCCTAATTCATGATGTGCAGCGATTCTTTGTAAAAATCTTTCTAAAGCTCTTCGCCGAGATTCAACAAATTCACTGGTAAATCTACCAACAGCTTGCTTCTCTGGTAAAGGAGGAATAATGACACCAGGAAAATCCTTTGATAGTTCACCACTTAACCACGTAAAATCATTGTATCTACGGACTACGTTAGTTCCAGTTGGTGTAAATCCTGCTCGTTCTGACAAACAACTGATTTTATACCTAGCAATACAAAATTTGAATATTACATTAAAGAATAACAATATCTCTATGGATTATTTTTCCACAATAATAATAGTATAAATTTGTTTGGTAGTGACAAAAGAATACTATTTACTAAAAACTTTCACAATTTCACAAGTTCTTTGTAGTTTTACTTGTAAGTGCACTATAAAACTACGGTACAATCATCCAATACGCCAATACCCAAATTTTACATATTTTATACTCAACGAATCAGTTGTCGTACGTTATAAAGTGTTGGCCGAACTTGTCTGTTTGCTTCAAGGGATCAGTGACACTTATTTGAGTGTCCGAAACTAACGATTTCTTCATGGACATAGCTAAATAACACAATCCGATTATGAGGATGTAATTGATTTAATTTATTATCAGATTGGTATCAGAATTCAACAGCTTAATCCAAAATCTGAAAAAATGTGAAAGATACACAACAAACATTTAATTAATAAATTAAAATCTGTGACATTCAAAACTATTATTTGTAGTCAGTAATATATAGTTGGTTGAAGAGTATTATATATGTAACTCATTTGATATATGTAATTTAACTCTTTTTAAGGCAGTTTCCTTTTTTCCTCTTCGCTGACTCAACGACAACAAACTTATTACAAACCAATAATATTTCCATAACACAATACAATACAATATTACATATTCGAGTCGTTTCGTCGTTTCATTGAACTTTGGCGCTCTTCAAACAAATATTTAGTTGTATAATTTATCATATCTGGTGCTGCTGTTTTGAAGATTTGGACATTTTCTCAATTATCAATACTCAATTAACTATTGTGACAATTGTGGCCAGCTGATAATACAGTATCTGTCAAATATCAATAACATAATGTATAAAAATTTATATTTATTAATAAAATTTTATATATTTATTGTGCTATTAGTGCACCAATATTTGGCGTTTTTTTCTTTTTCTAATCAGAAGTACAACTTCAATTACATCTTTGACGTATCAAAATCGGAAAGAATGAAAAGCCAGAAGACAACTTCAATCTTCAAATCTTATCGTTTATTTACTGCATCGTTTGTTGAATATGGTGAGAAAATACTCACCAACGCAAAGCTAAGTGAAACTGTGATTTTTGATAAAAGCAATTATAGCAATATCCAGACTATTATTCAACCAATAATGCAACCTTTGATTGTAGAAGAATCTATAAAAATACCAACTGAAGTTAGTCCAATAACAGCTCAAACTGTCCCCAAATTAAAGTTAATACTTTCCAACCCAACTTCAGACGAATCAATAGTGAGAAAGTTAGCCTATCCTAACAGAAAGATACAGAAAGATATCTACTTAAATATTTGGGCCTCATTAGTTTATCGCCAGAACTCGTTAAAAGTTCAATCTGAAAGAAAATCAAGCCAAAAAATATTAATTGATGAAGATTTGAAAACATTTGGTTTGATTTGAATGTATTAGTAAATTTGTTGTGATATTATATTTTGTGTTATTATTGCATTATTTAAACGTCTCAACTTGGGTTGTTTATGCTGACTAATGTTTAATTGGCTGGTGTAAAATCTGCGATTAATTTATTTACTGTACGCTACAATGGATTTTTTTTCTTAAATTGAAAAACGAATATAATTGAAAACCAGCTAATTTTTACGTCACACAAAATTAATGATCAATTTTTCATGACATAGACGTTACACACCATACTAAAATGCGAAACAATCACTAATTTAATAACGATAATGAGAAGGTTTGAATGGACCTTCTTGAGGAACACCAATATAATCAGCTTGTTCTTTTGATAATACTGTGAGTTCTACGCCTAATGCACCCAAGTGTAATCTTGCAACCTTTTCATCTAAATGCTTTGGAAGAACATACACGTTATTCTTTAAGTAAGTAGCTTGGTCACGTTTGGTCCAAAGTTCGATTTGAGCCAAAGTTTGGTTGGTGAAAGATGATGACATAACAAAAGAAGGGTGACCAGTAGCACAACCAAGATTCAACAATCTACCTTCTGCTAAGACAATGACACCGTGACCATCAGGAAACACAAAGCGATCAACCTGTGGTTTGATATTTTGTCTGGTGGTGGATTTGTATAAATTTTCCATATCAATTTCATTATCGAAGTGACCAATGTTTCCAACAATGGCATTATTTTTCATTTGTGCCATATCAGCAGTCATAATAATATCTTTGTTACCAGTTGTGGTAATGAAGATATCACCAGTCTTTAAAACGGATGATAAACGAACGACAGAGAAGCCTTCCATTGCAGCTTGAAGTGCGCAGATAGGATCAACTTCAGTGATATAGACGATGGCACCAGCTGCTTTCATAGCTTGAGCACAACCTTTTCCGACATCACCGAAGCCACATATGACAGCGCGTTTACCAGCAATCATAACATCAGTTGCACGGCAAAGACCATCAGGAAGAGAGTGTTTGCAACCATACAAATTATCGAATTTGGATTTAGTGACAGAATCATTCACATTGATGGCTGGGAAAAGAAGCTCTCCTTTTTGAGCCATGACATAAAGTCTGTGGACTCCAGTGGTGGTTTCTTCGGAAACACCAACCATACGAGCAGCAAGTTTAGTCCACTTTGTTGGTTGTTTTGGAAGCTCACGGGCAATAAGTGCTAACACGATTTTGAATTCAGCGTTGTCGGTGGAGTTAGGATCAGGTAACACTTTGGTTTCAGCATAAATCTTTTCTGCTTTGACACCCTCATGAATAAGAAGAGTCATATCTCCTCCATCATCAACGATCAAATCACATCCATCTCCCTTGGCATCTTCTGGCCAAGTAATAGCATTTAAAGTGCATTCCCAGTATTCTTCAAGGGTTTCTCCTTTCCATGCAAAAACAGCAGCACTTCCATCACGGGCAATTGCAGCAGCTGCATGATCTTGAGTAGAGAAAATATTACAACTGCACCATCTAACTTGGGCACCCATTGCATGCAAAGTTTCAATTAACACTGCAGTTTGAATGGTCATATGCAATGAACCAGAGATGCGTGCACCACTGAATAATGCTGATCCATATTCTTTACGGCATGCCATCAACCCAGGCATCTATACATACAAACAATAGAGAAGAAGAGTGATTACAAGAAATATAATTGAGGATTTGTGTGATTTTTTTTTTTTTTTGATAATTGTGCAAGATTCTACCTCATGTTCAGCCAATTCAATTTCCTTTCTGCCGAAATCGGCTAAAGATATATCAGCAACACGATAATCACCAGTTGACATTGTTCTATATTTTGTTTTAAAGTAAATACTTCGAGTAGTTATTCTTTATGTTGGTGATGATGTTTGTTTTGGGAAAATGAATGGCTTTATGTATGTTCGTCAGTTTTTCTCTTAACTTCAAAGCTTCTAAATTTCATGTATTGATCATTAATGTGTGTGAATTAGCACTAATAGTACTTTAAGTAATTTTTGTGATACTATTATATAGAATAAAGATTTATATATGTATTATACAATAAAGTAAATTACTAATATGAGGATAAATGACTTTTAATCATTTACCAACAACGGAATTAATTGAGCGTCATCATTAGTAAAACTTCATAAAAATAGACCCAACAACATGGTATTCATACTTGTTTTGAATGCTGTATTTTTAAATACAAAATGTATATGATTTTTCTATTTATAAAGATTTATCTGATTATTGTATTACGGTAAATCACTTATTTTTTACGTTTATTATTTACGGTAACCTTCTTGTATATATATATATATTTATTTTTTACCTATTACATATTTCATATTTTGTTTGTATATTGTGCAACGTGTTGACGAAAGAAATCGTAGGTTATAATGAAGAAAAACTCAGCTGGTGAAGGTTCACAAATAGTGGAGTTTGATGATGGTAAGTTAAACGAATTTTAATTTACTACAATTTCACAACTTGATCTGCTGATTTAATGTAATATACGATGTAACTAATTTGTTATACAGGTCGCTCACACGACACATATACCGCAAACCAGATAACTCAGCAATGGATTGATTTTCATATGAAAAGCAGGTTTTGTGGTTTTGTTCGCATAATTTATCAATTTATCATGTATGTATTTACGATATCACTGTTAATTCAACAACAGGGAAAGTGAATTTACGACTGCTAAAGAATTATACCTATTTTGTGGTAGTTGGAATGTAAATGCTAAAAAACAAGAAGGTGGACTTCATGATTGGCTTTTACCTCGAAATCAACCACTCGCAGATGTTTATGCCATAGGATTTCAAGAGATTGTGGATCTTAATGCCATGAACGTCGCACTTAATAGTGGAAATACGCTTCAACGTGCACAGTTCTGGCAAGAAGAGATTGAGAGTTCACTAGGGTCAACAGGTGCACGTTACGCATTGATATCAGCTAAACCTTTGGTTGGGTTGCTTCTATGTGTTTATGCCAAAGAGTCAGTCTACTCTCATATTAAAGATGTTCGTAGTA
The DNA here is from genome assembly GCA_015144975.1 of Epipyxis sp. PR26KG. NCBI lineage: Eukaryota > Chrysophyceae > Chromulinales > Dinobryaceae > Epipyxis > Epipyxis sp. PR26KG. The sequence continues at coordinate 4,508 of VKHH01007175.1, read as the reverse complement.
CAACTTTAGGCGTTGGAATCATGGTAAGTTCGTTAGAATAATATCTTAACAATTGTATGATGAGTTCAAGTTTGTCTGTTTCGTAAATAATTAGGGAATGTTAGGTAATAAGGGTGGTGTTTCTATTCGGTTTAGTTTATATGATAGTAGCGTATGCTTTGTTTGTGCGCATCTTGCAGCACATCGTGAAAATGTGAGTGGCCGAAATTCTGATTTCAAAAATATTTATGAACGCTCTTTTTTTCCTTCTGAAAAAATTGAAATTAATCATATTTCTGAAAAATATCAAGAAACAGTAGTTCTTCCAAGGAGTGGTGCTGCAAGATTTGTTAATTCTGACTTATATATACAAGATCACGAAATAATATTTTGGTTGGGTGATCTAAACTACAGAATTGACGATGACATACCAATTAAACAAATATTTGCAAAAATTGAAGAAAATGATTTTGAAATGCTAAGACAAAAAGATCAATTAAATATAGAGAGAGCAAAAGGCAATGTTTTTCAAGGATTTGAGGAAGGGCAATTGAATTTCCCACCTACTTATAAATATCAACCAGGTTAATTTATTACCATCTTAAATAAAAAAAATATTAATTAGTATTGACCATCCAATATAGCTTATTCCTACTTTAATGATGAGCAAATTAAAATTACTGAGTTTGAAGGAGCGAATAGCAATAGGCAATAAATAATATTTTAACTGATCTGCTCCAAATATTCAGAATCACAGTTAATATTTATATGATTATTATTGGATTGAATCTCTTCGAATATCTATTATTGATGCCAAAGTAGCTACCAATATTCCTTTTTATTTTATTTTATTTTTCCATATTATTTCCTATTTCATAGGTACTGATGTGTATGAAACTCGAGCAGAAAAGAAGTTAAGAGCTCCAGCATGGTGTGATCGTGTCTTATGGAAAACATCCAGTAAAGAAGCAGTTCGTTTACAGCAATACATTCGATCGTCTTTGAATCCTTCAGATCACAAACCAATTAGTGCTCAATTTAATTGTGATGTTCGAGAAGTTGTCGAAAAAAGAGAAAATATTGTATTTCAACAACTAAAAGAAATTTTAGAATCATGTAATAAACAATCTGTACCAACTGTTACTATTACAGGTCTTCAAATTGATTTTGGAAAAGTTTATTTTGAGGTTAGTTATTTGTTTATTAAATAATAATAATAATTCTAAAATAATTTCAACTGATATAATCCTATGTTCGATATAGATTATGTATCAACCTTTTTAAATATTTTTTGTAATGAATTTCATGATTAAAATATTGTTACATTATTTCTTTTACAAATAATTCTTAATACTAATAATAATAATAACAATAATAATAATAATAATAATAATAATAATAAAATGTGTAATTACTATGATATTACTATTATATTATTATTATTTATAGCAATCGCAATCAACATCAGTTGAGATTCGTAATGTTGGAGATGCATTAGTATTATGGAGATTTGTTGAAAAATTAGAAGAATCAACATTCTCCAAGCATTGGCTCTCGATGGACAAGACATCCGGATTGCTTCTGCCCAATGAGGTGAACTTTTATATTCATAAAATAAAATCATAATCAGTTTTTATATTTTATTATATTTGTGTAGGTTTGTCAAATTAAAATAACAATAAAAGTTGATCGTAGAGCTGCTCATTTATTAAATGCTGGAAGAGATGTAAGTAATTATTATTTGAAAATTCCAATTATTATTATTTATAGTAATACAAAAATTATAAAATGTTCACATCAGAAATAATTAACTTGAAAACTTAATCCTTATAATCATCCATATCTACTTGTTATTTGATATGAAAGCTGGTAAGTAGTATGTGACAACTTGCAGTCAGTAATCAACTAATATCCCCATAGTCCAAAGAATTAATAGAAATTATCTCTCTCACATAAACTTCAAAGAAAATGGAATTTATTATAATATAAGTGAAGGAATTTCCATAACAAACGGATTGCTTCAATAATTTCCAATTCAATTTGTTTTGAATAAACATTTTCTTATAATTTTTGAAAAATATTATCAATTTCTCAGTCAGGATATTATTTTCAATTAGTTATTTGAATAATTTTCTAAACTTGAGATTGGCTGTCATTAAATAATACATCATGGAATCTTGTTTTTTTTAATATTATATTTTAGGCACTTCATGATGTGATTAATTTACGCATTGAGAAATCGATTGATTATCATGTAACTGTAAATGCATCTTATGTTCGATCTTGTTATGGTATGAGCTTAGAAGAGCTCGTCTATTCATTAGATCCTGTTAGTACCTATCCTCTGCTATTGTCTGGTTCGGTTAATAATAACACGGGTGCTGGTGTGGGTACGGGTAATAGTCCTTTAACTGTTACAACGAACAAACCTAAATTGAGTGTTCCGAAAGAATTATGGAGATTAATTGATGCATTAGTAGTGAGTGATGCAATCAAAGAAAAGGATTTATTCGGTGGAAGACCAGACCTGGAAGAGGTGAATTACTATTATTATTTTAAAATCAATTTTTAAAATATAAAACTATTTAATGTAATCGTTTTATTATTTATATTATTGTTATATCAAATTATTATTATTGTGATAATTTTTATTTCTTAAAATCAAGCTTCTTAATATATCATGAATCGAATCAAAATATGATTTATTTTTCATAATATTTGTTATTTATTAAAATATATTCATTATAATTCCTTCTTAATAACAGGTTAAACAAATTAGAAATAGTTTAGATCAAGGACTGGAGTTCCCTTCATGTTCACCACACTCTATTGTAGAAGCATTAATTACTTTCATAGGATCCCCTGCGAAACCGCTTCTTCCGGTTGAATGCTATCCTAATGTTAGTTTAATTTTTTTCATCGTATTTATACAATCCGGACCATTCGGTAGACAGAAATCTGATGGGTTTTACCAACATTCCAGTGGATTTTTCGTTCAATTGGATTTCACCAAGCTAGTATTTTCGAGCACTTATCCTACCGGAAATATCTCTTGAAAATCCAGTAGAATCATCATCCAGCTCCTGCTGGATGATGGAGGAAAATATCCACTGGAAAAATCCAGGCTGGAATTCTGCTACAGTTACCGGGCCCATAATATTTAATTTGACTTATTCTGATATTTTATTATTGTTTAGGCTGAAGTAGAAGGTCAATCTATGCGAGGATTCTGTCGAAAGTTGTTAGAAGATTTGCCCCCCTTGAATTATAATGTGTTTGTTTATATATTATCATTTCTTCGCGAGGTATTAGCTTCATCAAGCTTCAATCGGTAAGTAAGAATTATATATCGCACTATTGCTAATAATAATAATAATTATAACAATAATAATAATAACAATAATAATAATAATAATAATAACAATAATAATAATAATAATAATAATAATATTAATAATAACAATAATTATAACAATAATAATAACAATAATAATAATAATAACAATAATAATAACAATAATAATAATCAACAGTCCAATATCAACAATACTAACGAAATAGGAGCATCTACTAGCCTGACCACCTGGCCTTACTTCAATTCCAATATTTGAAATCGTAAATCCTAAATTTTGTCCTTACTACTCTTCTCCTTAATCTTTTGATATCCTTTTTCTGATGTTATGAAAATGCCTTTATTTTATTCATCATAACTAGTGTTATTATATTATAATAATGATTATGATATATAATAGATGTAGTCCGGAGATGTTAGCGAGTGTTTGTGTGAATTGTATGACATTTCCTCAATCCGATGTTGACCAGAAGATGGTATCCAAAGAAGAGCGACTAAAGCGAGCTTCAAAACAAGAATATTTGTTAAAAATGATTGTCTATTTATTAACTACTTCAACCGTTTAATAATAATAAGTTTCCGGTTATATTTCGAATAGACTAATAATTACCGTTACACGGGAATTAGTTCTGCAGTTTATGCCATGAAGAAATTATCATATAATGAATGAATGTATCGACACTTGTATGATATAAAATATAGAATTTAATAATATAAAATAAATTATTTATACTTTTTTAATTTTTTTTTTTTTTTTTTCATCATTTTTTTTCTCATAAAAAATACAAATATAATATCGAATATGATAAAAAGTATAATAATGTAGATTAAATAATATAAATGAAATATGATGAAATCATTCATCCATTTTCCAGTGGTCTGATTCAATTGAAAAGATTTAATTAAAACAATTATCACATAATATCAAATATTATTTATAACATATACCATTAGCATATGTATCAATATTTTATTATACATTATTAAAAATAAATAAAAAATCATATTATTATATTTATTATTTGATTTGAATAATAATTATCATTGGATAGCAGATGGTTTTGGATTTGAAAATTGTTATCCAAATGCCTACGAAATACATAATAATAATAATAATAATAATAATAATAATAATAATAATAACAATAATAATAATAATAATAATAATAATAATAAT
>VKHH01007174.1:0-12257 GCA_015144975.1 Epipyxis sp. PR26KG | reverse complement strand
CCTCTATAATAAAAAGTAACATTCGATCCACGGACGATAGGCCTTTTCTTCCCTCAAAAGGGTATGGTAACTCGGGGTTGTTCTATTTCTACCCTCGCTTCGCTCGTGCAGAAAAGCACAACCCCTCGTTACCATATAGCCCCTTTTGGGAAGAAAAAGGGCCTACTATATCGTCCTAGGATTTACTATTAAATAAATATTAAATTAATTAATTAATGGCTAAACTTCTAATAAATATATTAAAATATTATGTTCCCGGGTTCACAACTTTAATATTTGAACAAGCATAGATTAATCAATACTTTCTATCCACTTATCACAACAAATGAATATTGTATCATTGCTCATTAGAAATTTTCATATAAAATCATCTTCAATTTGTAAAACAGGAATAAGTCAGCTTCCATTAATCAACTCCTTTCACACTTCCAGAGGTCCAATCAGAGGATTCGAAGAATTCTTTGACAATGTTAAACCAAATGAATATCTTAGTGCGGGCAGAGCATGGACAGCGGTAGATTTAAGACGAAAGGTGAACTAATTTTTATAAGTGCTGACTAATTTATTGTTATTGTTTTCTCAAGTCATTTAATTGACCCACTTATGTAGAGTTTTGATGATTTGCATAAACTGTGGTATGTATTATACAAGGAAAGAAATCTATTGCTAACGTTGAAGAGACGTGTGAACAGAAGCATGAGAGCTGTTTCAGATTCAGATGAACAGCGATATATTGCTGTGAAACGTTCAATGGCTGGAATAAAAGTGGTTTTAAATGAAAGACATAAAATCCAAAAAATAATGTTAGAAAAAGAAGGTATTCCTTTTCTTAAACAAAAGTAACGAAAAATTCAATTAAGCTTTGTAATCAAGATGATCATAATTCAAAACAATATATTTAAAGATGCAAATATAATGTATTTCTCATCTTAATGAAAATTAAAAGCATTATTTAATCGTCATTCTATTGATTTATAAGTTTTATTCTTTTTTATTCATGATAAATAATTGAAGAAACGGCTTTCTACACAGAAAAGTTTATGCGGCTATTATTTTGTAGTATAAGCATTTGACATAATAAACGCAGATATTGTATGATATACAATATAGCCTTTATTTCAACAAATTTAAGTTCCTTGATATTTTCGTTAAAAGATTCTTTATCTTGATAAGTATTTTGTAATGGCTTCATATTAATACTATTCTATTGTTACCGTAGCTGTACAGTAAAATGATTCAGTGGTAAATTTTAAATGGAACTCGGATTTTGAAATTACTTATAATAACAAAGTATTTCAATTAAATTAAATCAATATAGCAAAAAGCATACTGTTAGCATCTCAAGATCACAAGGAATTTTTTAAAAGAATTCAAGTATTATCATTCATTCGTTCATTTAAAATTTAACATCTTGCTCAATTTTATTGCATGATTTTCATCAATAATACTGTATGCAAATTTAGTTATAATACAGATTTACTTATAATATACTCTATTGCTTTACTGGTGGCCGTTTCTGGCAGTTACGTTTTTTTATAAAATATAAAATAAGAAAAAATAATAAAAATAAAATCCAAAACACAACAACAACCATCATCTACTTATAATAAACAATTTGAATACTGTAGTTCTGCTGTATCTGTGATGAGTGAGTCAATTTATAATTTGGTTCCGCGAGAAATTACCATCGCTGAGAAAGCACAGATGTTTAAATCGAGACATAGCCACGAAGTTAAACCAACCGGATCGACATTTGGTTAGTGCTCGATTGCTTTTATATTTAAATATGCTCTCATCTATTAAAATAATTTAAAATAATTTAAGGATGTCATGGAACAACAAGATTGCTTGGTGCAGGCGAAGTTGTTAAAAAAGATGGAGCGCTGTACGGGCCTCCTGCTCCTGAATCTGGTTTAACATCATCAATTAAAAGCAAACGATCTACATCATTAAGTCCAAACCAAAACTCAGGAACATTCAAATATGAAGATAGGAGAAAAGATACCGTTCCATCAAAAGATGAAAAGCCAATTATGGGTATTACCTCCGGTAAAAATTTTATAACAGCAAATGCAGTTGAAGCTATTCTCCAAGGTGTGATAATATAACTTAATACGACTACCTTATATAATCTATCTTAATTCTATTCAAATTTATTTTTTACTTTGACGGATGAAGTTCCAAAACGAATTGAAAATCGTGAGTTAAACTATATGAAGAAAGAAGATTTTGGAAAGATTCCAGCATATCTTTCTCAAGTTAAAGATGAAATACAACGTGAAAACGAAATGATTGACAGATATGTTAAGGAACAAATGGGAGAAATAGAAAGACCTCCTGAAGTCTTTGAAGAAATGACTGAAGATGAAAGAAGTGATTTATTAAGCGCATTAAAAGCAAAGTGGGACTCAGTTAACGCAAAATACCAAAAAATCACCCACTTAGTTAGCCTTGATACAACTGGTCAAGTTCGTCGAAAAGAGAGTTTGGAGGCTCAATTACAGCAATTAGAAAATGATATTGAAAAGTTGCAACGAGCCAGTAACATTTTGATTCGTAAATAATTGGCTGAATCTCCCTATTTGGTTTTGGTTATGCTGCTGTACATACTAATATAATATTTTTATTTATTAATTTGGTGTAATTCATATTTTAACTAAAAAACTGTGGATAACTTTATTTTTAAAGTAATCAAAAATCATTATAGTAAAATTCAAACTTCTTTAAGACAAATGACACACAATCGAAAATTAATATTTACATCTTCATCAATTGAATCACTTTTCTCTATTTTTTTCAACACGTTTCATTTGAATCCATGGTTTGGAAGGGTCTTCTTTCTTAGGAGGAGCACTTAACTCTGCAGCAGTTATATTGAAATATGCATCCACATGACGGTAAATGTACTTCTGCAATGGAGTAAAAATATGTTCAGTAGGTCCCCAATCCGCTAAAACCACAATTGTCGTTGAAATCATACACATTGGATAAGTTATTATTTGAGTGCCTCTACGAAACCTTACATTTCCAGGATTGAAAAGCATATTAGCACTTTGAAAGTTTTATAGTCTATGATAAGTTCTAAAATAAAAAGCACGTTAATAATTAAATGATCCTATCAAATTAATCATATATTTTGCGTAACGAGAAGACTTCAATGAAAATAAAAAATAACAAATAAATACATCTTATGCCTAATTTAACTCTTAAATAAAGCAAAACTGAATATTCAATCAATAACTTATATTATGATGAAATAATTTGCATGGTTTAAAAAGATATACCGTATACAGAAAAATTACTGATAACCTAGTTAATTGTTAATTGACCCAGAAACAAAAAATCAAAAAGCAAAACCACACAGATAACAGTTCAAACAGAAAATACTTCTGCTCTTTGACTCTTACCGTACTTGCTTATTATTTGGATTTTGGATTTGTTATGTAGTTATGTAACGTTGTTGTTATATAAATTATTGAATCAAACTATCAAACTGTTACTTAAATATTATAAATAATATACTTCAATCAACTGTTAAATCAAACTGAAGAATAACAAGAGGGATTACGGATTACGATACTGTGGTGGTAAAAAAGGGCTTGTTATTTGTCATTCATTCATCATCATATATTATATGGATATATGTCAGTTTATTAATTAATAATAAAAAAAAATAATATTAGGTGTTATATTATACTCTATGTAAAGGTTTACGGTAGTTAGTTTAAGTGCATTATTCTATAGTAATTTATTTTTGGTTTTAGGTCTATTTTACTCACTCTTATTAAATATACAGTAAAGGCGTAAAATCAAATACAGGAGTACCGTATCAGGAATCGGGATAGCAGGAATGATAAGTTGTTTGATTGTAAATAGTAATTTTACATAACAGAATTTGATTTTTCCTTGTCAATAAAAATAAAAATGAGAGCTAATATTCCATCATTGATATACAATGAATAAGCTATTAACAAGTGCACTTGGTGATGAGTTGACATTGTTGACGAGCACAAGTGATAGTAGAAATGGTAATAACGATGTCTTTTCTCGTTTATATGGGAAAAGAAATCAACCAAGAATTAGCAACTATAGGCAAATAGATCGCAATGATCTGGTTAAAGAAGAAGATTCGCAATGCACCTTTGTACCAGTTATAAATCTCGATTGTCCCTTCATTAGCGATAGGACTTTGCGTAGTCTATCAAATGGAACTCATACAACTAAACGAAGAAGAAGAAAGCCTCCTCCACCACCAAGATCTGGCTCGACATCTCCTAATCGAAGAAGATCTCCTCGCCGTAGAAGAGACGGCAGCGTTGGTGGGCCATCTGGAGGAATGTATTCAAAAGGACTTGGTTTGCAAAGAGGTCCGCCGACTGAGGAAGGCACCCAAATTTATTATTTTGATCCATTCAACCCTCCTTCCTTTCAAACCGGCACTTACTCTTTGGGGGTTATGACGATTAAGCCACCTGAAGATGAATATGAAGAAATTGAAGTAGAAGAAGAAACGGATGCTGTTGTTTCAAGCAACAATAGTGGTCAGCTAGCTCCACCACCATTACCAGACTGGGCTTTTTCCTCCGGTAAATTCGTGGAAAGCATTTTTTATTTAACTGTTTTATTGTACTTGATTTGTTGATGCTCTACCAGGAGGTGATCCTTCACGAAGTGGAGAGGTCGCTAAAAAACCAATAACGCTTAATATTAAAAAATCTGTAAAGAAGGAGACTGCAGCACCAGCTCCTACAGGTTGGCAAGCTGTATTAGCTGAAATGGAAAGAAAAAAAGCCGCGAAAGAAGGAGGCTTGAAAAAAGTTGAGGTTGTGGAAAAGAAACCAGAGCCACAAAATAAACCGAAAAAGAAAGGTGGAAAGCGTGTGTTTAAAGATTTAATTGAGGAACTACAATACAAACAAGCAAAGAAAAGAGGAGAAATTGTTGATAGCGATGATGAAGTTGAAGTAAAAAAGAATGATAATAATGCTGTGGTGGCTTCTCCTGAAAAACAACTTGCTGCAATTGAGCATAAGGCACCTTCCAATGATGAGTCAATTAATATGGTCCATGCATCCATTTCAAAAGATTCTACAATTGATATTCCAAAGATAAAATCAGAATCATTGGAATCAAAATCTGAAGATAAAAGTTCTAAACCGGATTTGTCGAATTTGAAAAATTTATTTGCTTCTCGTAGTAAATCTGTTGCAGATGAAGAGAAACCTGGATTGAGTGAAAAAAAGACTGATAGTAAGCCAACTAAACCTGATTTATCAAAACTCAATAATCTATTCGCTTCTAAATCTTCGGATGAGAAACCACAACTTCCTGTTTCATTAACCACTTCACAATCCTCACAATCTATTATTCCTAATTCAAATGATTGTCCTCATCCACCTCCATTGCCAAAGACATGGCCACCTGCTCCTCATCTAACACAATCTGTTGTTAATTCTTCTGCACCAACCACTTTTATTGCTAAATCAAGTTCAAGTGGTAACTCTCCAGCCAAGGAAAGTGTCACGAAAATTAAAACAACAGTAAAGAAAATGGTTAAAAAATCGTCTTCAAGTGATGGCGTCCCAAGAATGATTATGGAAGTCAAGGAACTACCAAATGGTTATTATATGGTAGAACCAACAAGAGGAATGGTACTTCCTGGACAAATAGTTCTTGGGGGACTAACAACGCCCGCTTTATGTGACGCGATGAAATCAATGTATAATCGCAATAATGATCATGAAAATAATTATCAAAATAATACGCTGGAAAGTATGTCAATGGATAATATTAGTGTTGATGTATCACAAGTCGAAATAACTTCTCATCATCTAACAGATATTCTTGCGAATAAACTCACATTACGTGATTTGCCTTTGCCATCTAATTTTCATTCTTTTGTAGAAAGAGGGAGAAGAGCACAAATGAAACGTGAGCAAGAAAAAGAATTAGAAAAATCAAAAGAATTGCGTAATTATGATTCTGATAGTTATGGTTCCTCAACAAATAATAATAATAATAAGAAAAATTATAACAGTTCTTTGGCACGATCTTTGACACCAACAGGTAAACGAGTCACCATACCAAAAGAATTTTTATCACATGTTGATAAGTTACTTGAAAATAAGCCATACTCATTTCGAAAACCTGCCAAATCAATTAATGAATCAGATGATATAATACCAGCATTATCAGAATCATTACCATCTCATGTTTCGAATAGTACAATTCATTCTGTTGCAAAAGGAGCTGATATTTCCACTGCTTATTGGGTTAAAAACCTTCGATCAGATATTGACACAAATAAAAAAGATGAACATGGCCAATTACCATACTCTGGTTCAACTCGTTCTAAATCACCAACAAAAATATCAAATAAATCGAAAAAATCAATTAATGGAATAATAATTCCTTCTTCGTCTCAATCACTTGCTTCTGCTTCAATTATAAGTGGCTTTGAGACTCAACATAATTCATATATGAAAAGTAATACAATTCGAAATAATTATTTGTTAAATTATAGACCTAATACAGAAGGATTAGCACCTAATTTACGTGCTAATAATATTGTTGAAAAAAGACAATCTTTTCGAGAACAACGTAAACAAATGGAAGCTAAGAAACTACAAGAAGAACAAGAAATTATCAAATTAAAAAAACAACAATTACGAGAAAAAGCTTTAAAAACAGCTGTTCATGTTGGTGCAGTATCAACAAAAGATCTTAAGAAGGGCTCTGATCAAGTAAGATCACATCATAATAAAACTATTATGAAATATAAACATGATCCAACCGTCGGGATTAATTTGGAATATATTGCAAAGAAAGCATATGAAGATTATTCTAATAAACATTTAGGTGGTTATAATGCACATGTCAATACAATTGATAATAATAATTATAATAATAATTACAATAATCACCATAATAATAACAATAATAATAAAGGAAATCGAAATAATTATGAAGAGTATCATGATAATTCACATGATGGAAACTTGAATAATAATAATAATAATATCCAATCACCATATCCGCCCCCTCCATTATATGATGATTATGAAGGTATGGAAGATAATTATGATACTGATTCATCACCCCCATTGCCTTTGCTTTCTCCATTTCCAAATGGTGATTATCCAATGACTTATCATGAGATTTCACAATTTCAACAATTACAATTTGATTTACAAGAATTAAAAAATCAACAAAATGCTTTGAATTTTAATAATCAAAACAATTATAATAATCATAATAATTTAAATTATTATAATATTAATAATAGTCATTTACAAATTGGAACAAAACTTCCAATGAATGAAATCCAAGCATTTGAATATGGGATTCCTTCATCAATACCATCACAGTTTCAAAATTGAAATCGATTTCATTCATTTCATCAAGTTAATCTCATTTTAATATTTTATTATATTATTTTATTAATATGTGATTGATTATATATTTTCTAGTTTATTTTAGAATTTTATAAATGTTTATGTAATAATTAGAGAAAATAACAAATAATTGTTATAAAATAATAAACTTAAATTAAAAATATTTTTTTTAAAAATTAACTTTATAAAAAATATACATAATAAACATTTGCCAAATGATATCCTTTTTTCATTGTAATTATCGTTTGCTTAAACTATTCGAAAATGATGAGAATAATTTTCCACCCATTTCTGATGCTTGTGCAGCAGCAGATAAAGCTTGAGCTGTAGTTGGAGCAGATAATACTTTCAAACTATTTGAATGAAGTTTATTTTGTTCATTTACAGATGCTAAAATATGGTTAATATTCGTTTCTAAAACCATTCCTGCCATTATTATTTCATCTAAAATATAATTGACACGATCAGAATGGAATATTAAATCCAATTCACATACATTTTCAAAACATTTATCTAATGATTCTACAAATACTTGAATCAAATCTAATATTCCTAGATCAGATTCTTGTTGATCAACAGCGAATATGAAGTAAAGAGTAGCATAATGTCGATAGATTATCTTGGTTGTATCGCCCCATTCTGGAATACTTCCTTCTAAATAATTACAAAATGAATCAGGACGTTGTGCCACTTGCTGAAATACTCTTCTTATAACACTTTGTTGTTCATCTTCATTTGTCTTAACGAAAAAAAGTGAAAATCTTAAATTAAGAATTCATAACTATATAATGAAGGATGATAAAACATATTGAAATATATGTGTCAATATGTATAAAAAAGTATGAAAGGTCAATAAAATTGAGCTTACCACACTCTGATAAAACTTAACCAATCGAGGCTTTCCATGGTTGTTAATTATAAGAATTCCTTTAATCATGTAAAAATGTAGAGAGAATTATTAAATGTTGTGAGATGTGAGATTCCGAGATGTGAGATGTGAGATGATGAAGGTCAAGTACTCTTTTTGACTGATATGGATATCTCGTACCAAAAACAAACAAATTTTCGTTGAACAATAAAAGCCTTTTTAAAAATCGATTTCTTTTAATTAACTTATAGTGGGAAATGAAATATAAAGTTATCGTATATATATACGAAAAATACAAGCAACGGTAAGGTTTTAATTACCGGTATACAGCACACAATCATATCGCTTTTTTCTACATTTCCCCTGGTTTTTAGTTTAGTCGATAGAACGTAGCGCTCATAACGCCGATAGCGGAGGTTTGATTCCTCCAAAACCTATTATAATAAAAAAAAAGAGTATAGACTGTAAGATTCAGTTAAAAACGTCGTCTCTTCTTTTATAAAAGTACCTGGTCTTTCCTTAAAGAATATAATATACAACAGTTAACTAAACAAATCCTGGAAATCATTATTATTAGATTTAATAAATAATAAATAAAAACTGCTAAATTTTAAATTAAGTAAATTTTTCTTTAATGATAAACATGACAACAATACACAAAATCATTCCTATTTATCCATTATTCTCGCCTCCAACTAAAGAATAATGAGAACCATATAATTCATTACTATCCAAATTAACCACTTGTATGACTTTACAAGAAAATTCACACATTAATGGCTCTATATGTTTCAAATGCTCGGTTAATTTCTCTAAAAATCTTTGCGGCTCATTGCCTTCATATATTCCAATAGAGAAATATCGACTAAATTTATTAAATTGAGATTTTTTTGGTAAATTTTGTTTATATAATTTATAATAAATATATTCTTCGATTTGTTGTAAAGGATTATTATCATTACTTTCGAAATATTTGATCATAACTTCATTATTTATAGGATCTATCATGCATTTGGACGTTATTTTCCCAGTCACAGGTCCAAAAATCATGGCAACTTTTGGTAAAATATTTTGTTGCAATTCTTTATAAATCATATGATTTGGTTGAATAAATTGATAATTAATTCCAAATAATTTACAACCAGAATATTTTTGATTATTTGGCGAAGATGATAATAATGATGATGATGGATTCGTTTTATTTAAAATAGTTAACTCTCTGTTTGAATTGTTCATTAATGGCGAAGAGAAATAAACATCATTTAATTGAATAAACTTAATAAGCTCAATCATCATAAAGTTCATTTCGTCATTAAATAATAGTTTGATTTGATAATTTGACATCATATTATTACTATTCTGAGCCATGATTTCCATTTCTAATTTATTATTATTATTATTATTATTATTATTATTATTATTGTTATTATCTGTGTTATCCTCCAAGTATTTATTTGAGTCATAATTCATCGGGGAATATTCTGGATCAGATACTTTTCCAAGCATGGGTAGATTATTTTTAAAATTAGATTCTGCATTAATATCATCAGAAAAGAAGTTTTTACGAACTTTTGTTTTTTTGTTTTTGTTTGAAGATTTGACAGATCGTTTCGTAAAATCTTCGACAGTTAGTTCATCAATATTTGGATATTTTGGAAGTGTATCGAGGGTACCAGCAATTAAAGATGATGCAAAGGGTGCAGTTGGCAAGATGATGTATGGAATTTCACACACCTCGATTCTCTCTGATTTCAAATTATTACATTTATTGCTGTCATTATTATTATTATTTTCAAATTTACTGGTGTTATAATAGCACCAGGAATTACCGAATTCATTTCGTTTTTTCTCTTCAAATGAAAATTCATTCAACAAACAAAATCTCTTTTCTGCATCTAATAACTCATTCTTATTAATAAACGGTAGCAACACCACTGCTTCCCAATCATTCCTCTTACCGTTCAAATCAGTTGAAAAAGAAAATGGATAATATGAAATAAGAGGAGATGAAGTATCTGACATAAGCCAATGGTATTGTTTCGGTAATAAATAGCATGAGGATGAAGGTAAACATGCTAATAATTGTTGATAAGGTGTAAAAGGATGATCAAGTTCGAATAAAATATTCTGTTTTATTAAATCCAATCCTATCATATCCTGTAAGAATGGTCCATAATGGAATGGATAAAACCATGACCAGCTGATACAACCTTGTGTATAGTATGCCAAGCACCATAACAAGCCTTCCACATAACATTGGATTACAGATAGCAACGGAAGATTGGAATGAATCACTTCAATATTGTTAGAGGTGTCACTCGTTTGAAATATTGACGTTGGTGAAACAGTAATTCCGAGTTTCACTTGATAGTATATTTGACGGTAATCTTCACGAGGTACTGATTTTGAAATAAATTCATCCACAATTTCATTGTAGATAGATGGTGTTAACTTTCCTGTGTGATTATTAGAATTATCACTATTATGACTTTTATGACTATTATTACTATTATCCCTACTAGCACGACTTATTGCATATCTATTCTTGATTGATTTATTAATTTCTTTTTCTTCATATAAACTTAATTCAGTCACTCCAACTATTGTACATATAAACTCTAATTTATTCAAGTCAATTGTTCCACATTCAGTTAAATACCCTTGTTCTGTAGACATAACATTCTTATAAGCATCAAATAAAATATCGAATGCATTGTCGCCAATATCCAATCCAGGTAAATGAGGTAAAAAATCATTACCTATCAACAACATTTTATGAGATAAAATAAAAAATCTCAACAATATAATCATACGTTACAGTCAGAATTACCGATGAGGAAAGTCAGAAACACAAAATCATCGATTACTCGTTCTCTATCCAAAGAATCTGATTCGTTCAAAATATCATCAAAAAACTCTCTTATTAAATAATCTCTTAAAACATTAATTCTAATAAATTGCAATCGTTGTGAATTAGGTCCAACAATAATATTTGCAGTAATATTATTAGAATCATTTATTGTGTTTTTAGCATTATTCTTTTTCTCTCGTTTTGATGCTTTATTTGATTGAGGCTTGTTAAGAACCTCTCGTAGTATTAAGAAGTATGGTTCATGGGTAGCTAGTGCTAGCATAATCATATCAGCATCTGCACCATAAATACAATGTCGCACGTTTGGAAGATGATTGGCAGTCGCTCTTAACTCTCGAATAAAAGCGATTATCTTATGCTCCCCTTCTCCTGGAACTATAATGATACCATTCGCATAAATTGGTATTTTCATTCATTAAAGTATCTGCGGAAATACTATAGTGCATTTCATATCACTCATACAATTAACAATGGTTATTATATAAAATTACGGCAGTAGTTAGTTACCTTCACTGCCAGAAAGAAAAACTTTTAAATGCATCCAATTAATATTAGTTCTGATTTCTCCGTCAATAAAATTCTTTAATTTTTCACTGAGTTGAAACATGAATGTAGTCCCTGGTGTAATGCAATTGGAATCAAATATTGCAGTATTTTGTGGCAACACTCCGCGTTCAATGGCAGATAAAACGGACAATTGGCGATCACAGCCAGCTCTAAATCTTCGAGCACGTTGCTGATTCAACTTTGCTCTTGGTGCAACTCCATCAATTGCAATATATAGCACATATTTTGGTCTTATGATTGTAACCAAGTTGTTCAACTCATTTAATATTTTTTGCATTATTTTATCTATTGTGTTTTCATCAAGCAGAGTGAGTTCACTGTCAACATGAGAGCATTGGTGAATTAAGCCATTCATATCAAGATAAAAATTATCAACTCCTGGGACATCTTCATTGAGATCAAAGATAACTTTTGAAAGAATTCCTGGGTATCGATCAGTTGCCCACCTAAAAAATTTTGGAACTCCCATTTTCTATCAATGTTGATAATAAGTTATTATTACTACATATAACTTCTTATCGTTTTGTAAAGTAATTAAATTGTTCATTAATTTATT